>WBMZ01009934.1:0-13001 GCA_013400975.1 Atrichornis clamosus
TCACTGGACTCCCCAATTCTTGGATTCAGCTCCCCCAGGTCAGGATTTCCCCTCCCAAAACCCCACAACCCCAAAGTTTGGGCAGCACAGGGCCAGGGCAGGGTCCCCAGGAGCTGCTCAGGGTGCGGAGAACTCAGCAGCACCCCTCAGGATCACCCCCAGGAATAATTCCACGGCGTGGGGAATTTTCCAATGCACAGGAAAGCTGGAGAACACCACTTTTTTCCCCTGCTGTCTCCCCTTCTTCCTCTCAGCAGAGCAGCAGGAATTCCAGCGGCCATTCCCTGGAGCTCAGCCCTGAGGCCTGGCGCGGCCTGAACACCAAACAGGAGCTTTAATCTGACTTTTTTTTGCTCAGTGTCACCCACCCAGCAGCAGCAAAGGGCCCTGAGAAACCCCCCGGGGACCCTGCAGGCACCTGGTGTTTACCACAGCAGGAGCCACCAATTTCTTTATTTCTCTCTTCTTTTTTTTTTTTTTTTTTTTTTTTGTGTGGGTTGTTTTTTTGGGGTTTTTTTTTTTTTTTTTTTTNTGGGGTTGTTTTGTTGGGGTTTTTTTTTTTGGTTTTTTTGGGTTTTTTTAATTTTCCGAGTCGCTCTTGGTGTGTTTCCACCCCCGTGTGAGCTCTGCAGGCCCCGTCAGATGATGGAACATTTACAGTCAGACCACAGGGAGCAGTTCCTGCCGAGCCCGAACCTCCCGAGTCAGCAGTGACCTTTCTGAGATCCCCTCCCTATCTCCCTTTCGCATCTCGGGGCTTTTTCTCTGCAGCTTCACCTGCAGGGCCCTGACGTTTCCTCTCCCCGTCCTTTCCCTGCTCAGCCCCCACTTCCAACCCCACAGGATTCTTTTCCAAGCCCCCCTGGCCGTTCCTCACACGTGGATCCGGGCAAATTCCAGCCCTTTTAAATTCATGTTGTGACGGAAGAGAGGAAAAGCTGCCACAGGTCTGATCCCTTCTCCCCGCCCTGGGATCACCACAACCTGTGCACGTGACACCCCAAGGGTGGGATTTGAAGGAAAAACCACTGGATCCTTGCATCCATGAGGCACCTGGAGCTCTGTCTTCACTGAGAACACATGGAAATGTCCTCATCCAGAGGCACATTCCAAAGAGTGTTTGCAGCACCTGGCAGGAGGGAACCTCTTCCTGGGGCAGGGCCGGGCTCCAGGACAGGACGAGAGGAAACGGCCTCACATTTTGTCAGGGAAGGGTCAGGTGGGACTTCAGGAGGAATTCCTCCGTGGAAAGGGTGGTCAGGCATTGGAAATGCCCAGGGAGGTGTGGAGTCCCCATCCCTGGAGGTGCCCAAGGCCTGGACGTGACCCTCAGGGATCAGTCACAGCTCGGACTCGGGCTGGGAGGGCTTTCCCAACCTCAGGGATTCCGGAATCCTGCGAATTCTCCTTTGCCCACACCGAGCCCCTCCAGCCACCAGCTGGACGTCACACACCAATTTCCTTTCTTCTTGGAGCCGCCCGTTTGCTGAGCTGTCCAAAGGAGAGACCTCTTGGAAAAACCAAAATAAAACCGAAAAAGAAAAAGAAAAGAGCGTCACCACTTCTCAAAGCCTTCCCTGCTTCTCGTGAATCCAGTGGCTTCCCTGACACCCCTTGGGCCCCACGTCAGCAGTGGCAGAAGGTTTTGGGCAGAGCTTTTGGTTTCCTGACACTGAATTTTTGCTGATTACCCAAAAAAGGGTGGCCCCAAAGAAACCCTGAAGTTCTCCCGCTGCTGCCGGGAGAATTCCTGAGTGATTAATGAGTCCTTAGGCCCAGGCACAAATGGCCGTCAGGCTCCAGCTCCTAAATTATTTTCATCCCAGCGTGGAAAAGTCCATGAATAGCTCCAGGATTCCCAGAGGGAAGGGCTCTGGGCTCTTGGGGAAATCAATGTCCCTCGGTTTGTGTTTAAGGAGCTTTTGGTGCCAGGGCAGCCACGGGATGTGACTCACGGGATCAGCTCATGTGTCACACCGAGGGTCACGGAATTGGGGAAAGGTCTGGAGATCTGGGCACCGGGAGCAGCCGGGGGAGCTGGGGAGCCTGGAAAAAAGGGGGATCAGGATGGACCTTGTGGCTCTCCACAAGTCCCTGACGGGAGGGGGCAGCCAGGGGGAGATTTGGGATCTGCTCCCAGGGAACAGGGACAGGAGGAGAGGGAACGGCCTCACTTGTGCCAGTGGAAATTCAGGTTGGACATCAGGAGGAATTTTTCCATGGAAAGGGTCGTGGGTCGTTGGGACAGGGGAGGTTTGGAGTCCCCATCCCTGGAGGTGCCCGAGGAATTCCTGGACGTGGCACTCAGAGCTCTGGGCTGGGGACGAGGTGGGGATGGGGCACGGGGTGGGCTCTGATCCTGGAGGGCTTTTCCAGCCTCAGCAGAGGAATTCTGGGAGCCTGTGGAAGAACAGCAGCTCTGCCGGGCTGCAGCGAGGCTGGAGGAAGGGGCAGAGCGTCCCAGCAGCTGCACAGGGCAGCAGGAGCAGGGAGAGCTCCCCAGGGCTGCCCGAACATTCCCCAAAACCCTGAAAGACAAAGAATTTCTCTGCTGCCTGAAACTGGGAGATAAAATCCTGGGAAATGGTTCTGTTCCTTCCTTTTTATTTGGGTTTTTCTTTTTTTTTTTTCCCCTGGAAGTTCAGCTTTTAGGCCCGTCGTGGTGTTGCAGTGACAGGCCCGGCTACTCACGGGGTTCCCAGATTTTGAGGCCCTGCAGGGCCCAATTCCCTGGAATACAGGGAGGATTCCCTGGCACACAGGGATGATTCCCTGGAACACACGGAGGGTTCCCTGGAATACAGAGAGGGTTCCCTGGAACACAGGGAGGGTTCCCTGGAATACAGAGAGGGTTCCCTGGAACACAGAGAGGGTTCCCTGGCACACAGGGAGGGTTCCCTGGAATACAGAGAGGGTTCCCTGGCACACAGGGAGGGTTCCCTGGAATACAGAGAGGGTTCCCTGGCACACAGGGAGGGTTCCCTGGAATACAGAGAGGGTTCCCTGGCACACAGGGAGGGTTCCCTGGAATACAGAGAGGGTTCCCTGGCACACAGGGAGGGTTCCCTGGAATACAGAGAGGGTTCCCTGGCACACAGGGAGGGTTCCCTGGAATACAGAGAGGGTTCCCTGGCACACAGGGAGGGTTCCCTGGAATACAGAGAGGGTTCCCTGGCACACAGGGAGGGTTCCCTGGAATACAGAGAGGGTTCCCTGGCACACAGGGAGGGTTCCCTGGAATACAGAGAGGGTTCCCTGGCACACAGGGAGGGTTCCCTGGAATACAGAGAGGGTTCCCTGGCACACAGGGAGGGTTCCCTGGAATACAGAGAGGGTTCCCTGGCACACAGGGAGGGTTCCCTGGAATACAGAGAGGGTTCCCTGGCACACAGGGAGGGTTCCCTGGAATACAGAGAGGGTTCCCTGGCACACAGGGAGGGTTCCCTGGAATACAGAGAGGGTTCCCTGGCACACAGGGAGGGTTCCCTGGAATACAGAGAGGGTTCCCTGGCACACAGGGAGGGTTCCCTGGAATACAGAGAGGGTTCCCTGGCACACAGGGAGGGTTCCCTGGAATACAGAGAGGGTTCCCTGGCACACAGGGAGGGTTCCCTGGAATACAGAGAGGGTTCCCTGGCACACAGGGAGGGTTCCCTGGAATACAGAGAGGGTTCCCTGGCACACAGGGAGGGTTCCCTGGAATACAGAGAGGGTTCCCTGGCACACAGGGAGGGTTCCCTGGAATATAGGGAGGATTCCCTGGCACACAGAGAGGATTCCCTGCCCTGCACCCCTGCCCCAGCTGAGCTCGGGGCACACGGGGAGTTCAATCCCCACCCCAAACCCACCAAAACCCCCGGATCCTTCCCAAAACCTCACTGAGCACAGCCCTGGGAAGGATTCAGGGCTCCAAAAGCGCCGCCGCCACGTAGGAAAATCCCAACAAACCATTCCCTGAGGGAAGCCAACCCAGACAGAGGAAAACCCCCGGGGCCAGGCCCCACCAAGGCTTCGTTTCCTCGGTGCCTCCCGTGACCTTTTTTGACACCGCTCATGGCAAACCTGAGTCACCTCCGAGGCTGAGGCTCCTCCGAGGCAGGGGAGGATGTGGAGAGGAAAAAGCAGGAGATAAAGGATCTGCTGTAGCCACGGCAACAGAAACTCGTCACGGATTGGCAGGGGAAAACCAAAACCAAAAAAAAAAGAAAAGACAAAAGACAAAGGAGGAAGCGAACACGAAAAGAATAAAGTTACAGATCTACAAGTTTTTAGCTCTTAAAATAAAAAGAATTGTAGCTGCCGGGACGTGCAGTACAACTGTCAGGCCGGCAGCCTCCGAGGGCTGTTCAAAACCTGCAAAATTCAGCTCATTTCTGGGGATTTGTTCAACGTGGTTCCAGTCCTGCCTGTTCTCGGCCCAGTCCTCCTCCAAAACTCAGCGCAGCGAAGGAAGAAGGAACAAAAAATCCTTCGTTTTACAGAAATATTCTTGGTAGCGGTGCAGAAAGAAGAAGGAGGGTGGGTGGAAATCCTAAAGGCAGGAGGGGTTGGATTTTAGGTGGGTTTTGGCATCCCAACCTCTGCAGCTCATCACAAACAAGGCAAGGGGCTGTCATTCATGGCTGGTGCAGCCGAAGTCGAATTATCCATGGGAAAAAAATGGCATTCTTTTCCCTCAGGAATACAATTCTCGGTCATTTATCCGGGTGGATCTCCAAACAACCACAGGGACAACCTTCCAGCAGTTTTCCCTGTGCTGAGGGGGCTGCTCTGGGTGTCAGAGGGAGCTGCAGAGCTCAGTTTGTGCCTCCGAAATGTCTGAAAAAGGGGAAATCTGCTTGAAAAAACAGGAACTGCACCTCTGAGCAGGGAAAGTTTCACGGCTGGCGTGCAGGGAGGGAGGGAGGGAAGGAGGGAGGGAGGGAGCGCGGCCACGAGGCAGCACCAAATTGTTCCAGATTTTCTGCCCAGCTTCACTTCCTGGCATTTTAGGGAGGGCTGGAGCAAAAAAAAAAAAAAAAATTAAAAAAGAAAATCCAAGTTTTCACAGAGGAGTGGCCACACAGTAATTAAAATAAATTAATAATAATTTGTTATTCCTTTATTGACAGCGAAGTATCGGGGTTGTTTTATTTCTTCAAACCAGCACCCAAATCCTCCAAAAAAAAAAATCAGCTACAAATCCCAGGATGGTTGGGGCGGGATGGGACCTTAGAGATCCTCTCCGTCCCGTCCCTCCAAAAAAACCGCCTCCAATCCCATCAAATCCCGTGGTTCAGTTCCTCTGCTGGGAGGATCCTGCCGGGGGGCTGGGATACAGCCCTGCAGCTGGAATTCCCTGCCCAGTTTTCCAACAAATCCAACTCGTCCTCAGCCACCCCTCCCGGGCCGGCATCCCTTCCTTTTCCAGGCAGACGGGAGCCCTGGGGGAGTTTTTTTGGGAAATCCTTGGCTGTGGAGCTGCAGGAAGGCACAAGGATGCTGAGCCTGGGGCATCTTCCTGGAAAAACCCGGGGGGATTCATGGAAGCAGCGGTGGAGCCCTGGGGACACGGGAGCTGCTTTGGGATGATTCCCCTTTTCCTGGGGCTGTTCCCATTCCCACCCACGGATGGCTTCCGAATTCCCAGCACCTTGCTGGGCTACCTGGAAAAGCGGGAGTGGCTCGGCTGCCTCGGGACACGCAGCGCTTCCCAGAAAGGGCTGAGGGTTCCCTGGGATGCGCTTCCCGGATTCTCCCTGGGGAGTTCCCTGGGATGCGCGTCCCGAATTCTCCTCCGGGAGTTCCCTGGGATGCGCTTCCCGGATTCTCCTCCGGGAGTTCCCTGGGATGCGCTTCCCCGATTCTCCCGCTGCTCTCCGGCATCCCTGCTCCAAGGGCTCGGCATTCCCGGAGGCGGCTGAGCCTCCCCGGCTGGGACATCCCTCGGCAGGAGCCGCTGGATCGCAGGGAAAACTCCCCCCGGAATTCCCGGGAGCCGGAGCCAGGGCAGGGAGGGAACTCCCAGGCACGGGAAGGACCAGGTGTGATTTCCCGAGCTGGAAGCACCCACAGAATCCAAATCCAACTCTTATCCCTGCCCAGACTCCCCAGCAATCCCACCCTGTCCCTGGGAGCGTTGTCCAAAGGCTCCTGGAGCTCTGGCAGCCTTGGGAATGTCACCATTCCCTGGGAAGCCTGTGCAGTGCCCAGCACCCTCTGGAGGAACAACCTTTTCCTAATTATCCATCCCAACCCCCTGGCACAGCTCCATCCCTTCCCACAGAAGTCAGGGCTTCCCTTCCCTTCCCTTCCCTTCTCTCTTCCCTTCCCTTCCCTCCCCTTCCCTTCCCTTCCCTTCCCTCCCCTCCCCCCCCCCCCCCTTCTCTCCCCCCCCTTTCCCCCCCTCCCCCTCCCCTCCCCCCCCCCCCCCTTCTCTCCCCCCCCTTTCCCCCCCTCCCCCTCCCCTCCCCCCCCCCCCCCTTCTCTCCCCCCCCTTTCCCCCCCTCCCCCTCCCCTCCCCCCCCCCCCCCTTCTCTCCCCCCCCTTTCCCCCCCTCCCCCTCCCCTCCCCCCCCCCCCCCCCTCCCCTCCCTTCCCTTCCCTTCCCTTCCCTCCCCTCAGCCCTTTCCCAGGCTGATCCAGCTTTCTGCAGGAATTTTACTCCCTTCTGGCCACTCTTGGCCCATGGGCACCCCCCAAAACACGAGCACGGAGCTGTTATCCCACGGTTTATTCCCAAAAATCCCTCTCCCACTTTGTATGTAATACAAACATTCCTATACATGGTATAAACACTTGGAAAGAGCAAATCCCAGGAGAATCCACCGTATGTATAACATAGAAAAATCCCAGACGTTTCCAAGCGTGGCTTCAGCCACCACCTGGATCCTTGAGCACAATTTCCAGCTGCGGCTTTTGGCGTTTTCCTTGGGAAAAGTTCCATCCCTATGGAGTTCTCAGCAGAAATGTGAAGTGGAAATCCCTTCTGAGTTCTAAAACTTCCAAGTTTTCTTGAACCTTTCCGCCGAGAAATCGGAAATCCACCCAAAGCCACTCGGGAGAACATTCCAGGCTCCCCCCAGACTCTTCCCAAAAATCAGAAGGGTTTCCAAAGCTGATTAAAAGTCGTGGAAAACCGACTGCAGAAATAAAATTCATTCCCTACAGCCTGGGGGTATTTTAAAGCTTTACAGAGAGAAAATTCATCCTGCAAAATGTGGGATATCTTCAACCTTTCCCGAGGTCAAATTCATTTTGTGAAATTTAGGGATATTTTCAACCTTTCCAGAGGTCATTTTATGAAATTTAGGGATATCTTCAACCTTTCCCGAGGTCAAATTCATTTCATTTCATGAAATTTAGGGTTATTGTAAACCTTTTTCAGAGGCAAAATTCATTTTATAAAATCGGGGGTAATTTAAACCTTTCCAGAGGTCAAATTCTTTTCATTTCATGAAATTTAGGGTTATTGTAAACCTTTTTCAGAGGCAAAATTCATTTCCTAAAGTCCGGGGGTAATTTAAACCTTTTCAGCGTTAAAATTCATTTCACAAAGTTTGGGAGTGTTTGAAACCTTCTCAGAGGTCAAATTAATTTTATGAAATTTAGGGATATTTCCAACCTTTTCAGAGGTAAAATTCATTTCATTTCATAAAATGTGGGGATATGTCAAAGCTTTCCAGAAATAAAATTCATTTCATAAAGTTTGGGGTTATTTTAAAGCTTTTCAGAGGCAAAATTCATTTCCTAAAGTCTGGGGGTATTTTAAAGCTTTTCAGAGGCAAAATTCATTTTATAAAATGTGGGTTAATTTAAACCTTTCCAGAGGTAGAATTCATTTTACAAGGTTTGGGAGTGTTTGAAACCTTTTCAGAGGTAAAATTCATTTCCTAAAGTCTGGGGGTATTTTAAAGCTTTTCAGAGGCAAAATTCATTTTATAAAATGGAGGGTAATATAAACCTTTCCAGAGGTAAAATTCATTTCATTTCATAAAATGTGGGGATATTTCAAAGCTTTTCAGAGGTAAAATTCATTTCATTTCGTGAAGTTTAGGGTTATTTTAAACCTTTCCAGAAGTCAAATTCATTTTATGAAATGTAGGGATATTTTCAACCTTTTCAGAGGTAAAATTCATTTTATGAAATGTGGGGATATTTCAAAGCTTTTCAGAGGTAAAATTCATTTTATGAAATGTGGGGATATTTCAAAGCTTTCCAGAGGTAAAATTCATTTCCTAAAGTCTGGGGGTATTTTAAAGCTTTTCAGAGGCAAAATTCATTTTATAAAATGTGGGGTATTTTAAACCTTTTCAGAGGTCAAATTAATTTTATGAAATATAGGGATATTTTCAAACCTTTCCAGAGGTAAAATTCATTTCATTTCATAAAATGTGGGGATATTTCAAAGCTTTCCAGAAATAAAATTCATTTCCTGAAGTCTGGGGGTATTTTTGAAGCCTGGGGCCATTTTAACTGCACAGGACAAGGACATTCCTGCAGCTCTGGGTTCTCCAGGTGCAGAGTTCAGGTCAGAGCAAGGTTTAGGCGGCACAATTTTGGCTCAAATCCTACCCCAAAAAAGCCCAGGACTGGGTTAAAAATTCAGCTTTTGCCTCTTACCAGGAGCATCCAAGGAATTACGATTTCCTAAAGCATGCTAACTGTCATTCTGCTCAATCCCCAGCTCCTGCAGCTCCCTCTTCCAGCGAAAAACAACTCCTTGGAAATTCCCAGGGGATTTTCAACCCAGTGCTGGGATGCTGAGCACAGGATTTGCCCAAAAACCCACACAAAATCCCACCGGGAACAGCTGCTCCCGGGGGGGGCCTGAATTCCAAAGGGGCCACTCGGGAGTGGCAGGGGAAGCCAAGAGAGCCACTCATTAGCCAGAGAAGGGCCCTCATTAGCCACAGGACAGCCCTCATTAGCCACTGAACCATCCCACGGCTCCTTAGGATCCGGAGGCTCAGAAACGCAGGGAACGGCAAAAAAAAAAAAACCTGGAATCAGTTTTTGATGAGGCTGGAGTTGGAGTCAACCTGCTCCTCCTGGATAGGGATCCGACAGCTCCTCTCCTCTGAAAGACACAGAAGGGGGAAGGAATCAGCGCAGGGTAGAAGGAACAGGGATTTTCCTGGATTTGGGGATGACCAGGCATCTCCAAGGGCAGTGGTGGTGTCTTCCCAGCCAAGGAATTCCAAGTGCAGGGATCAGGGAGAATCCCCTTTGCCACGGCCCTGGGAATGGAATATCAGGGAGCCCTGGAGTTAGGCTGCCACTTAATCCTGACTTTGGAGCTGAGCTCTTCCCACTCAGAGCTTCCCTGTGTTTTGCAGGACACTTCAGGAGAGCCCCATTCCATGGAGGCAAAAAAGGTCAGGTTTTACTCTTGGAAGTTGGTTCTGGATCCTGGCAGGAAGAGAATTCCCTCCATAAAATCATCGTTGGAGGGATTAAGGTGAGGGAAAGATACAAAGGGTGAAAATCAGGGAGAAGATCCAGGCAACAACCAGGGGAATGTGGGCTCCGAGGGATGCAAATCTGGGACACTCTGACCTGCTCCCAGTCAGGAATAAACTGGGATCAACCTCTGGCATTTCCTGCAGGTGACACCGTTCCACTGAGGCTTCGTTCTGGTTAATTAACACATTTCCAAAACAGGGCCTTGATGAGTCTTTTTCCTGTCTCTTTTTCCCTATTAAAAAAAAAATAGGGACTCACTCTGGTGGCTGCTCCTCCAAGGCCCCCTCCTGGATTCCTTCCTGGCTGCCTGGATAATCAGCAGGAGGATGGACATTCCACTCACCATCAGCAGGATCAGGCAAAGGAGGAGGAGGGATACAGATCCTGGAATTAGAGCAGGAAAATGCACTAAAAAAGGATTCCGGGTTCCTGCTGGAGTGCCCACGGCTTTCCAGCTTCCAAAGGGAGAATCCAGAACCCCAGAAATGCTTCCAAACAACAAAGACTGGAGGGTCTGGAAGTCTGGAATGGTGTGTCTCAGTGAACGGTTGTGGGAAACACAGGAAGGGAAAGGAAATTTTTCCTGAGAAAATGGGATTTGGTTTCCAAGGAAAGCAGCATCAGATGGGAACCAAGCAGCTGGAAATGGGGAATCCTGAAAGAGAAAGTGGGATGTGATTTCCCAGGAAAGCAGCATCAGATGGGAACCAAGCAGCTGGAAATGGGGAATCCCAAGAGGTTGTGGGAAATACAGAAAGGGTTCCTGAGAAAATGGGATTTCACTTCCAAGGAAAGCAGCTTCAGATGGGAATGAAGCAGCTGGAAATGGGGAATCCCAAAAGAAAGTGGGATTTGATTTCTCAGGAAAGCAGCATCAGATGGGAACGAAGCAGCTGGAAATGGGGAATCCCAGGAGGTTGAGTGAAATACAGAAAGGGTTCCTGAGAAAATGGGATTTGGCCTCCCAGGAAAGCAGCACCAGGTGGGAACCAAGCAGCTGGAAATGGGGAATCCCAGGAGGTTGAGTGAAATACAGAAAGGGTTCCTGAGAAAATGGGATTTGATTTCCCAGGAAAGCAGCACCAGATGGACAAAAAGCAGCTGGAAATGGGGAATCCTGAGAGGCTGTGGGAATTCCAAAGGGTTTCCGAGGCAGTGGGCTTGGATTTCCCAGGACAGCAGCTCCAGCTGCAGATCCTGCCCAGCCCTGGAGCACCCGGATCCCGGGCTGGCTCCCTCCCTGTCCTTACCCCGGCCGGGCTCCGTGGGGCTGCCGGGATCCGGGCACAGGGAAGGGACTTCCCTGGGGCTGGAAGGGCCCCTGGCTGTGGAATTGTTCTCCTGGAGCTCCGTGGGGAAGGGATCCAGGGCAGGGATGGCACTTCCAGGGCTCCCAGGGCTGCTGCAAACGGCATCCTCTGCTCCCGTGCCCGCCCGAAGGGTGCTCTTCCCAAGGCTGCTGCAGCTGCACGTGGAAAAGGAAGCAGGAAAATCATGGAAAAGGGGGTCTGCCAACAGCTGCTGGAATGACTTTTTTGGAAATGAGATCCACATTCATGTCACCATCCTGGTTTTATCACTACAAACTCAGGATTTACCGGGCCCAGATTCCAGAGAAATGGGAAGAACAGTGAAGCCAATCCAAGGTTTAGCTGGGAAAAAAAAAAAAAGATCCAGCGTTTTCCTGAGGATTTGTACAAAGAACTGCCCTGGGCCTGAGCTGCTTTGGGCACCTTTTGCTCCAGGAACAAAACACCCAAACTTTAAAAAAAAAAGGTTGGGAATGTTGTTGGTTTTGCTCCAAATGAGCACAGACAGCTCCAGGCTCCCGAAATCCACCCGGGATGTGGTTCCAGGGCACTTCCTGCGGCTTTGTTCCTCTTGATTTCTCAGGATTTGGGCTTTATCTGCTAAAGCAAAACCCCAAAGCTGCTCTGGGCGGGTTTGGATCAGGAATTCCTACTTGGTCCAAGGCTGGCAGTTCTCATTCCTTCCTCTGGAGAAGGTCCCTTCAGGACATGGTGAGCAGACTGGAAAAACAAAGGGATAAAAAGGCAGGATGTGAGTTCAGGAGCAGCACCAGAGTGTGACAGTAATGGCATTACTGACCTGGCTGAGTCTGGCTCTCAGGACACATCCCAAAAATCCCAAAGAGCCCCAAAAGAGCAGAGACATTGGGAGAGAAGGAACAGAGCTCCAGGGTTTGGTCTGGCAGGGATTCCTGCTTTATCCACGGGATAATGATGGATATCGTCAAGGAGAGTGGAAGTTTTCCTGCTTTATCCCCTGGATAATTATGGATACTATCACGGAAAGTGGCAGAATTCCCTGCTGTAACCACTGGATAAGTATGGACATTACCAAGGAGAGTGGAAGTTTTCCTGCTTTATCCATTGGGTAATTATGGATATTATGAAGGAAAGTGGCAGAATTCCCTGCTTTATCCCCTGGATAATTATGGATATTACCAAGGAGAGTGGAAGTTTTCCTGCATTATCCACTGGATATTTATGGATATTATCAAGGAGAGTGGCAGAATTCCCTGCTTTCTCCACTAACTATGGATACTATCAAGGAGAGTGGCAGAATTCCCTGTTTTATCCACTGACTAACCATGGATATTATGAAGGAGAGTGGCAGAACTTCCTACTTTATCCCTGGATAATTATGGATACTATCAAGGAAAGTGGCAGACAGAATTCCCTGCTGTCTCCCCTGGATAATTATGGATATTATCAAGGAGAATGGCAGAATTCCCTACTTTATCCACTGGCAAACTATGGAAATGATCAAGGAGAATGGCAGAATTCCCTGCTTTATCCACTGACTAACCATGGATATTATCAAGGCAGTTTTCCTGCTTTATACCCTGGCTAATCACAGATTATCAAGGATTCTCAATCATGGATATCATCCAGGAGAACATTAAAATTCCCGCCAGGAATCACAGCGGGACAATCTGCACCCCTCCTGGGGACACCTCAGTGAGACAAACCCCAAAACAGCTTTTCCAGCAGGAAAATCCACCTTGGAAGGAAGAGTTTGGAAAGCCTGGCACATCCCTAACTTACCACTTCCCAAGGGAATTCCAGCTGGCACGAAACCTGCCTGGCACATCCCTAACTTACCACTTCCCAAGGGAATTCCAGCTGGCAGGAAACCTGCCTGGCACATCCCTAACTTACCACTTCCCAAGGGAATTCCAGCTGGCATGAAACCTGCCTGGCACACGCAGACTCTGTCCGAGGTCTTCTCACACCTCTTCACTTCCACGCTGCCCTTCCCTTGATTAGCGCCAATTAAAGGGTGAGGGAGAAGCTCATTAAGAACCAAAATTAATTCATGATTGCCTGCAGAAATTCCTGCAGAATTTAATTTGCACTTCCCGGGCAGCCCAAGCCCTGCTCCAAGGCGGGATCAGCTTGGAAACCCCAAGTTTGAGGAGCGCAAAGAAAATCAAACCAAGAGGGATTTTTTCCTAAAGAAAAAAAGCCCCAAATTCCCAAAAAAAAAGCCCCAAATTCCTGAAAAAAAAGCTCCAAATCCCCCCCCAAAAAA
>WBMZ01009936.1:0-65011 GCA_013400975.1 Atrichornis clamosus
CCTGCCCCCGGCGCTACCGTCGGGAGTCCCCTCCCAATGTCACCGCAGCCCGGCGGCGGCCCCGCAGGTAGCGCCCGGAGCCCGCGGCGGCGAGGGGAGCCGCCAGCCGCCTCTCCGGCAGCCCTGCGGCCAGCAGGCAGCGCGGCGCGGCTCCGCCGCGCAGAGGTGACCCGCTACTGCTGCTGCTGGAGGAGGCGAGACCGACACTGGGGTGTGGGAGGGAGAAGCCGGCGCTTGCCATTCACCTCCTGCCGCCCAGAGGGAGCCCGGCCTCCGCGGCCGCCTTTGACGAGTGCCGGGGGCTGGGAGGTGGTAGCGGGAGTTCGCCCGGCCCGAGGGGACGGTCGGACCAGGCTGGGGTCGCCCCGGCGCCAGCTCGGCCGGGGCTGGCGAGCTTCACGTGGGCTCCTCCCGGGGCACTGTGGCTCAGGGGAACGCAGCAGGACCGGTGGGAAAGGCCAGTCAATTCCCTCTCCCGGAGCTGGAAACAGGGGCTCCCTCGGAGGCAGGCGAGCGGCTCCTCGGAGCCGCCGGGCCGGCTGCCTTTCAGCTTCAAAACTTTGCCAGGTGGGCGATGAAGGATGCCCGATCCTGTCAGGGAGGATGGTGGGAGGGCTTCATCTCGCCTCCGGCCGGTGCTGCCGCTCCAGAAAGTACTAATGGCATCCATGCACCCGGCCTTCTATCCACGGCATCTGAAAACTGATTTTGTGTGTAAGGCAACAGAGGAATTAAGACAAGTAATTTCTAAAGCATCTTACTCACTTGATAATAATCTTCATATAATCCAGGGTTTTTTTCTTCTTCTCTTGTAGTTAGATAAGTTCTGGTATTTGAAACTTAAATCAATCCTTTTGAGACTACTTGTGCATTATTGCAGGACACAGTCTGGGATTTGAGCAGCATAACTCACTCCTACACCATCATTCTCCAAGCAACAGAAATTAATACAGATTAGACAGCTACATTAGCCTACTCAGTATCATTTGTTTCAGGGTAGGATTTAGTGTTTCCTGTACTGTAACAACAGCAGCCATCTACAAGGTACCAGCACAAAGCCTGACAATGATCTGCGCAAAGAAAGCCTGATTCAGCTTCAACAGCTTGAAGTCAAAACAAAAGTAAACAGAGGTACAAAGCTGGGAATAAAGTCACAAAGATGGGAGCTAACCAAAAAGCATTATAAGCTACACAAAATTGAAAGAAAAACCCAGAGAAGGCACAAGAGATATTTAACCTTGTCCAAACACCTAAACAAAGTAATACACAAAAATCTAGCTTGATCAAGCTACCCATTTATGTAAAGCTACTCATGCATAAATATTTGCAGAATAAGGCTCGTATTGAACAAACCATTGTAATGGAGTGAAACTGCCTTTTCAATTCAGAGCTTAGTCTTTTGGGTATCTCTCATGAACAATATTTTCTTTCTCATAAAAGGATTTTCTTCACAATCTTCTTTCTTGGTCAGTATTTAATGTTCCATAGTGTAACATGTAGCAGGAAAGATCCTGCCATCACAGGAACTGGTAGCAGCAGACTCAGAGTGTCACCCGTGACAATCCAGCTTGTGAGCAGGGGGCTTGCAAAACTTAGCTATGTGCAATTTAACTGCATAGACTCTTTCTTTCTCTGTGCTCCCTTAAGAACCAAATACTATTGAGGTTTAGTCTGTGGTTGCTTTTCAAATGAAAGCAATCCCAAGCTCCTGGATAAGTTCAGAACTGAGTACAAAGTCTGTAAAATTCATGTCCTGTTAGATTTGGAAGGAATTGCTGCGAGATCCCCTGCTTACTTATTTCAGTAATAAAACCTCAAATATGTATAGCACTGAACATCTTTAAGAGCAGTTATCAAAAATATAGTCTTGAAGAACACTTTTTCTTGGGCAAGACTTGGTTGTACAGCCAGTCATACTGCAGATCACAGGAAGGAAAAAGGCTGACTTTTAGATTAGTCTTCTGTTAAGACTCAAGATATTACTGGAAGATGAAGGTTCAGAAATCTGCCCTGTGCCAACATGGAAAAAAATAAATTAGATAATCAGAGTTTTATCCACATCTGAAATTATTTTAAATGGCTATATAGTCTAAAACTCTCTTTTGTCATGAAGTCAACATTTTCAGAGCTTGAAATTACACCTAAGCATAAAAAAAGGTATCTAATGCTCAAAAATACCGAGCTCAAAATGATTTCAAATGTGTTTCTATGCTCCCTACCTCTGAAAATCACATTTTCTTAAGTGCCTAGATATGGATTTAGGGTGTCTAACTGCATCCACTCAGGCTTGAAAATTTTAGCCTACCTCTACTTGTGCTTCGTAATAAATGTATCAGAAAGCTTCAGGCAAGCTATAAAAGCATTCTCAAAAAAGCAATGCAGACTTGAGCCATTAGAAGACAAGACACGGACCTAATAAAGTACCTGACTGTATAATTCACCTCATTCTGGTATATGGAAAATAGCATCTGAAGCCCAGCCTTTAACAGACATCTGTAGTAGAAGGAGAAAAATTAATATGAAACACCTACTGGGGTGGTTTTTTTCCTATTAATATCTTTCCACTATTGCCCAGCATTTTCTAAATCAATGAGCTTATTGATCTGAAATCTCCCTCTCTGCTATCTCCCCAACTTCTGTGTATAACACCTTATATTCCACCTTAAAAATATGAAGTCTTTATCAGGAGTCTCTTATTTAGTGGAAAAGGGTCGGGATAAGGACATGAGGGAGGGAGAAAGCAAGAAATTAAACCATGAGAGACTTTAGACTTCCTAAGGAGACAATGCATGGAGCTACTGGAGAATATACCCCCACTCTGCTAGCTGGATCCAATCGAGCCAGATCCTATCTGGCTAGCAAGGTTTACTATTTCCAGGCCAAGGCCTGGGATCAAAGAGAACAATAAATCATTGAAGAACTTCAGAAAGAGGAAAAGAAGTAGGATTTAAAGGCCTGTCAGCAGCTAGAGTAGAGCTACTCTGCTGGAGAAGCTCTAACAAGCAATCGAAGTCTCCCAGTGCACAGGGGGAAATAACAAGGTTGATAGGAATTTACTAACCTTCAAGGAAAGGCAAAGGTCTAAGCAAGAAGAAATGCAAATATTTATTTTCATAGGCCTTTGCTCAGAGTACATTTTGATGGATAGAAAGGGTTTGTTTTCAAGAAGCTCTTTTTGTCTTATCTTCGATTGGTGTTCTGTAGAACAGTTCACCAAGGGAAAGGAGTTAATGCACACCAAACGCAATTGGGGCTGTCATGCTAACCTTGTTAGGAAGCAGGGCTGTGTCAGGCAGAGAAGTTAAATTTAGGCTCAGAATCAAAGAGGAACTGAAGAGGATCTAAAGCATTCTGTATTCCCAAGCAATGAAATATCTTTGAAGGCACAGCTAGGGTAAAAATCCAAGGCTGCTCATTCTCTGGACAGTTAGTATGAATGACTTCATTGCATAATTTCATTCCTTCTTCATGCTAACCACAGTGCAGAAAAGATTGTTGAATTTATTAGCTTTTTAAGTGGAAAGAACCTCGGAATCAAAAATTAAATCCTAATGAAAGCATAAACCATTCTTCCATCAGTGGATAATCACTCCCACCCCTTAAAGTCATCTCATGGTGGGACCTGCCTGAAACCAAAGGATGCTTCTGACACCAAAAATAAAGCTAAAGCACCAAATTAAAATCAGCAAAAACCACATCCTAGCAGGACTGAACTTGACTGGTACAGCTTCCTGCATAACAGTGTCACTGCAGATTACTGCACAAGCTGAAATCTGTGAACTATGTCAGGCTCTTAACAAACAGAATCGGTGACCGTAAACTGCAGTTTGGCTCTCAGTACCTCACACCTTGTTACTTAGGCTGATGATGAATGTGTGCCAAAAAGTTACCCTGCTAACCTAAATATTGCAAGTTATACCAAATATACGTGTTCCAATGCATCTACAGAATGACTGCAGAAGCAGCAAGGAGGTGGTAAACTAGGTTCTGCAGAGGAGCCGCAAACCATGCGTTACTGAGCAGACAGAAGTCTGGACTTTGCAGGTTGTTCTGCGTGGGCAATAGGTTGTACCAGTGGCTCCAGTGAGGTCTGTGCAAGCCTCTGCCAACATCAAACAACTTGCAGGATCAAGACCCTGCAGAGAAAGAGCTGTATAACTAATAAAATGGAGGTGACACTGAAATTGAGACAAATACCATACCACCAACTACGTAAAAAAGCAGTGTCAAAGGAAAACAGTTCCTCAGTTATCTGAAGTGATTGCAGACTTTTCATCAGAAGACATTGAGGAAAACCAACCCAGAACCACTGGAGAAAGGGACTGCAGAGAAAGTATCACACTGTGTACTAAATGAGAGATGGGAGGTAGTGCAAATAATAAAAATCCCAAACCAAAATGATGTTTTATGCTGAGTAGATTGCACCTCCTGCTGAAAGGCGGATAGATTAGCTTCCTTTTACACTTTGGCAGTACTTATTGAGTTTGTTGTACAAATAGGGAATGATTGTAACAAAGTAACCCTAGTGTTTTTCTGTGCATTGGATATATCACCCAAATATTTATCATCAGTGCAAATCTGAACAGTAACTTCACTTCTTGCCCAACTGCCAGGAAAAGTTAGCAGTGAAAATCCCAGACAAAGCACTATTACACTATTATTGTTCTCTTTTTCAATGGCATTTTCTCTCAGTCTTGACATTTGTTGCTGTGCAAAGTTTTGTATAAAACCAAGGGACAAGAAGCAGCATTCCAAAGGAGAGCCAATGTGATTTTATCACTAATATGAACTTGGAAATACAGTATGCATATGACACAAAATGCTTAACAGCATAAGCTTTCTCTATTGTTCACAATATTTTAATGGAGAGACTTTCGTTTAATAGTCTCTGTGTGAGGTAGCATCTCTTAAAGCTTGTGTAATCACTGTATCATGTGCTCTGGCTACTTTGACAATAGAACAGTTATGTGCCAGGCCAAATCTGCATCAGATTTCCCAGGCAAGACAGATATATGTAGATCTTGTACTAAGTAGTGTGGGGCTGCATCTTAACAAAACAAAACAAAAACGAAAGAGAGAGAGAGTTTTAATTTCATTTTCTGCTCAGTTTGCACCAGTATAAATGACCAGACAGCATGCAAGGCTTAAAGAGTCAAGTTAAATGGTTAAATTATTGGACCAGTTCTATTTGTACAAATTCTGTAGGCTTCACGGGTCTTTTACTGACCTATGCACAGAGCAGAAGCCATAGTTTTTATTAGGTCTACTAGTACTGTGTGTCATTTTTCAGGCCAAACGCCCTGTTACTTGATGTTGGACACTTAACCCCTGCCAAAAAACCAGACTGCTCTATTTTATATCACAAGGCACAAGCACTTCAATATCTTTCGGCAATACTTGTTTGGGACAGAAGGTGAAAGGGCAAGCCAGCAGTTAGTTTACTGTCTAAAACAATAACGTCATCAAACAGGCTGAAATGGAAGAAATACGTGGCTCCCTACTTGGTCACCAGACTTCACCATCACTTTTTTCACATTTTCTATATAGGCTGAATTTCAAGGAAGGTTTGTACATTGCCAGAAGAGACCTATTCCAAAGCATTGTGTTGATGTTCACCACAAAAAAAACCCCAAAATCAATATCAGAAACAAAATTAAACCTCCCCTACACCCACTTGTCAAGAAAATTCCTCAAAAAACTCTCCAACCCTCAAAAACCAAAATGCAACCCTATTCCTGTAGTTTTGAAAGCAGTTTAATGGCACTTTTTATTCCTCTGCCACCACCCCTTAAATTATAGTTTATTCTTCCAGTTTCATCCTAAGAAGTTAGAACTATAACTATTACCTACCTACAAAAAAGAATGTTATTGATCTTCTCCCTTTAAAACTCTGCCAAAAACTCAAGAGAATCTGGCTTTGTCCTAAACTTAATCCCACGTTCCCTTTGCCTCAGCATTCAGAGACAAAGCCATCCTCTGGGATAGCAGCGCCTACAAAAAAGAGTGTCCCTGCCAATGGCCAGCTGTTCCCAATTCTCTCATTTTTCAAAGGGACAAATTCTCAGAAAGCGGCCAAGTTCACATTTGCATTGCCCTCCACTGGTGTAATTATTTATATCATATTATATTGAAGACAACTTTCTCGCAAACCATGGCAGCTTTTTTTTTTTTATAATTTGCGTGGTGAAAATTAAAAGATTTGATGCGATAGAAAATGAAGCCCTTAGAGCTTTCCAGTGCTTTTGGTGGAGTGGTTCACACAGTAATTCACACTCTCCTTTGAAATAGATTTTGGCTCCATTTGTGGCAGCTGGTTGAAGATGAGCAACATCTAAAAACCTGAAAATTCACAAATGCCTGCCAGATTGAAGCAGCAACATGATAGGATACCTTGTCATTGGTAGCTTGATACAATGGTTATGAGAACTCCATTCTTATTTAATATGTATCTGCCTTTACAGCTGCATAAATATCCTTTAATTCTGTGAATTCACAGCAAGAGGAGCCCAAGAAGATACCACACTTGTCTGAGGAAAAGTAAACACTTGAAAACTAGAGAAAATAATTTAAGATGAAGCTTTAGCAAATACTCTCTTCCATATAAAAACAGGTTTTTAGAGCTTGAAAAGAATGTTCAGAAATAAGGTGTGACTGCATAAAGTAAAATAATTTTTAGAATTTGCATTTTCTTACAGGCTATCCCCTCTTGCACTGGAAGGGAGGCCAGGTATGACAGATGCAGCTGACAACGGAGGGGGTGCTTTGTGCGAGCCCATTACTCTGTTGAGCAGCACTTTTTGCCTTGAACTTGGATCAGAACAATTTTTCCAGGGCATGGTACATGTAAACAAAGCCTGGCGTATTACATTTCACAGCTCCTAGGTTGATTCCTGACAGGGATGCTACCAAAACCTTGGAGCTGGGGTAACCTGGTGCCCTGTGCCATGACTCTCCAAACCTCTCACATGCATTTAGAGGAACCACGGGGGAACTCCCTCAGAGAAATGAACGTAAAGCTTCCAGCACACGCTTTTCTCTCGGCATACGTCATCCATACATCAAGGGGAACATCAGTGCCAACAGAAGCAGATTAACCACATCAAATACTGACTGGCAAAATCGAGGGCCCATATGACAGAGCCAGCACCCGAGTCACCAAGCAAGCATGTTTGAATAGCAGGTAGAGGGATGTGGCAGGTATTGCAGGCTGTTGCACCCCAAGGGAGACATCTGAGCAGGGGAGCAGCTCACAGCTCCCTGTGATACCAGGAGCTGCAGAAGCAGGGAGCTCGTGTTTGCCTGCCTGCCACAGAGGCAAGATACCACCACTCAGCTAATTAGCAACATCTCATCTTTTGAAGGGAAAAACCCTTCTTGCTCTTGCTGAGCTTCTGCTGAGCTCCTGCTGTCACACTTTTCCTCTAATTTAAAAAAGAAAACTACAGTTCTGACACCCCTTGTTTGAAAATCGCTAGCCTCTTCTCTAATCAGCCAAAACTTTAAATCACAGTCACCTTGATTTCAGAAAAGTTTTACTTGTAGGGTAACTTTCTATCACCATTTTGTATTGGCTTATTCATATACCTGAAATGTAGAGCCCTATCTTGGACAATGATTCTCCTTCTGCTTCCTACACGTTGGCAGACCTCATGCAGACTCTCACCCCTGATCATTTTATACTGGTCACAGCAGGACTTAAAAAAGGATATATTTCACTACACAGATGAGCAATCACTTTCAAACCCCTTTGCAGTATTTTCCTACCCACTGTGCTTCAATTCACAATTTGATGCCATTCAAAAGTATCAGTCTCTTCTCTGTGTATGCTATTGCAGCCTGTCTTAGGGTAAATGCTTAATCTGAAATCATCACCACTTAATGGTGTATTCTTTTCCCTGTACTGGAATTTGAAAGAGTAATACAAAGAATATTTTGGAGAGCTTAGTATATGCCTAGCTGATTATGTCCCTCACTTCTCATCTCCTGATCTTTAATATATTTTGGATTTTGACCCTGTCTGCCCTGTGGAAACTTGTGTGTAACATGAATCAACTACCTAAGGGATAATGATCTTCACTGCTTAAAGTGGGCTGTGTGTTCTGCTGGTTGAGGTCTGTTTTTTCCACTGTGTTTAAAAATATTATCTGCCTTGCGCTGTAAAGTAAATGAAACAAATGGACATTATGACTATGTGGTGATTGATATGAGGACAGTGGGGTTAGTTCTAGCTTTGTCACTGACCTTTTACTTAATTTTGAGAGTTTCACTTAACTTGCATTAATCTTACCCACTTGTAAAATAGCTATAATACCCCTCACTGATAACACAAAGTGCAGTTAAATTTGGGCTCTGGCTGTAACTGGCCTTTCAATATTTGTGTGGGTATAAAAAAAGAATTTTGTTCTATGTGCCTTATTTTGACCAAGGAAAACTAATTAAGTCTGGGTAAGTGTCAAGGGAAGCTTTTCTTTTTGTACCATTTAGCAGTAGATTGTCTCAAAGAGCTTGAGAGAAAGTAGAATCATATGACATTTTTGGCCTAAAAAGAGTCACAAGGCTTAGGAAGGAACCATATTTCCTTTGAGTTTCTCTCAGGCTATTGCCTTTCTCTCCATGTCTAGCACAGTCTGGCCTTTAATTGAGTGGTTAGGACAAGTTAAAATCCTCAACCAACAGACTCTACACAAGAGCAAAGTATTATTATTCATTTTAAGAGGAACAAGTTATTTTAAGAGGAACAAGTTATGTTTCAAGTCATACAAGAAATCAAGCCCATTTTTATCAAGGAATGAATATCTCTCAATTTCTCTGGTTAGCAGAAGGTTGGTTTCAAGAACTATCCCTTGCTCCTTCCTGACTTTTACCTAGGTCATCTTGATACATGCAAATATTCCACGGAATTTAATGTAGTTACCCTTAAGTAGCTTTAGGACTTCTTTTTACAGCTCAGTGGTAATATTTAGCTCTCTGCTTTATGTATTTGTCTGCCAACATTCTAATATCTTACTGCTATCATGAAAAATCAAGGATTCTGTGTCATGGAGCAGAATCACATAGCGAAGATAGCTATAGTGATATAGCACATCTGGTTAGAGAGAAATATTTGTTCTTGATCCTTCTCAAAAAACCATCAAAATTTGGTATTTACGTAGCAGTAACTCCAGAGTGTGTTCATTTGCTTGGTTGACTGCCTACAGATAAATGTCTTCAGAGCAGACACTGTTTCAACAGTTTCAGGATAAATTGGCCAATGTGACTGCCACTATTTTTGTAAAGACTACTTCATAAAAGGTAGCTTCCACAGGTAAAGTATAAATCCATTACAATATAGTGCTTGCATTCACATTGGTTGGGTTTTTTGGGTGTGGGGTCTCTTTTACTGGTTAATTAACACTAGTTGCTAAGATGTTAACTTCAGAGTTATAAAAAACATTTTAGCAAATGTAGAGGGTGTTAATAACTCTGTAACCACTTCCTGCCTTTTATTTTTAGGGACAATGTGAGGTCAAGTGGTTTACACATATATTAAGTCAAGCAGGAAAGGAAATAAAAAACACAGCTTCTTACAGAAGCATGAACTTATCTACATTTGATACATTGTGTCAGAATCGGTTTACTTTTATTTTCCTGTGACAAATTCAGAGAAATTCTGTTGGATCCAGCTAAACAGTTCTGAAGCTGCAGCATCTGAGTAAGAGCGGGATTCGCCCACTCTGCAAGAGATGTAGGTGTAGCTGCCTTCCAGCCAATCACAGGTAGCATTCACCTTGCGCCTTTCACACTTCTTGTTAAAACTACACAGCAGAACCTCAGGAAATGTGCACCGAGTGGCCAAACTGTGGTGTGGGCTGGGAGCGAGCGAGAGGTGAGCTGAGGAGGAAGCATGGGGGTGGACAGCAAGCCAGAGGCGAGCGCTGCGGACACACTCCGTCGCCCTCAGGCCGGTGTGACCACGCGTGTTGTGGCTACCTGTCCCTTCCCTACTCAGAGCAGCCACTCTTAGAGGGTTTGATGTTGCCAGGGCGTCAGGGACAAGGGAGGAGGACAGCCTGTGCTGTACGTGGCTCCACGCGCTTTGTGGAGAGGCTTCCAACCTTCAAGTCATCCCCAAAACACTTTGTGGGGAGCAAAACCTGAGATTAGAAGCCAGGAAGCAAATGTTGGCTTCCACAGGGTTAATGTCCGTCAGTCTTTGCCAAGGGAATCTGGGGGATATTTCCTTTTGCTGAGGAAAGAATTTCATGTTCTTGTAGAAATGTTATATTCCTACTGCAATGTAAATTGATACAAATACTGATTTTCTTTAGGATTTCTCTAAAATCTCATTCCAGAATATACATATGTTTTACTTTTCCTTCCTTTTGTATCCTGATAGTGATCTGCCTGAGGAGGTTGCTTGCACTTCAAATGAACAAAGAACAAGAAAATTGAGAAGAAACAATGGCAAAGAAAAAACTATGTGAGAACTAGGAAATTCTGTGTTTGTATATTACATTTTCAGAGGCAGGTTCTCCTTTAGGTGGAAATAATCCTCCCAGAGGGGAGGTTTTTGCCAAACATTTATTCGATTTAAGAAATAATTGATGCAGATTATATAGAGTCCTTGGTTTGAGCTGTTTAACCTCAGCCATGCTCAGAGGACGTACAGCATGAGCTCCAACTTGCCTGCAAAGGACAGGGGGAACAAATGTCTCTTGTGGCTGGAAGAACAAAATAACCCTGCATGTGAAACTAGCTAGAGCAGAAACATATATACTGGACAGTGCTTGTATCACTACACTACTACCCTAGCCATTCATCTTCCTCTCCTTAATGAGGGCAGGGGTTAAAACACGGGGAATGAACAAGCATTTCACAATTAAAGGTGAGAGTAGGATGACAGTGTACAAGGAAAAAGCCTGTGATATTGCTAGTAGTAATGAGGCTCCAAAAGCTTGAGTCTTATCGAGTGCTTTCACTGGGGCTTTACTTTCTGAGGAAACTGCTAAATGCCATCTCTTGATTATACTTGTGGAAAGGGATTTCTTTTCATACTCATTTTCTTATTAAATCTTAGAAACTAAGGAGTGCTGAAGAACAAAACAGATTTCATGAAGGAAGGCAGCAGCACGTCAGGGTTTCTTGCCACTCACTTTTCCTGCACAGTTAAATTTTGATTTGTGTAGCTGACAATAAGATAACCATATCGAAATTTGGAAAAGTGATATAACTGCAGAGGTAATCCAGACAAAATCGGAGCAAGGACTGAGAAGCACAATACAATCCAATGCTCTTCAAGGTGTTGCAGTCCTTCATTTAGCATTGACATTTATTACCCCCACAGCTATTGGCAGTAGCAGCTTTGCTTTCTGGCCAGATGCATTCTGGTGCATGATATTTTCCTTGTGACACGACTTGTTATAAACAAAGGAGATGCAAGATTAAAACAACGACCATAGTCGTATCAAGGAATTGCTCCCTCAGACTACAGGCTGATAGTCACTGTGCTGTTATACTTTCTATAAAATGTAACAGGATGCTTTAAATCACTGAGCACAATTTCTGTAAATACGTTTGTTGGAAAAAAGAACACAAAAAGCTATCATAACATGAAATAGTGTCAAAATGGGGGAGAGTTGATTTGGATACCAAGTTTATTCATTTCAGCACAGACATAACCTACTCTCTTAAGCACTGAGGCATTTATTCCCCTTACTTTAAGATTTCTAGAAGAGTAGTGTACCAGCCTGCTGGTGTATATATATATGGTGTATAGAAGAGTAGTCAATCAGTCTGCTGTTTGGAAATGGTACTTGGATAAATCCACATGCTGCTACAGTGCTGTTAAAAGAGGTGACAGTGCCATAATAAAAAGGTTAAAATATCAGGAAATAGGTCCAAATGTTTCCTTAAAATTAAACATGTAGTTGCTCATTGGGAACACAGAATTGAGGGTATTTCTCACCTGACATTTTGTTTAAGCCATTTTCCAGTCTCTGAGACGAGGTAGTATGCGTAAGAAAAATATTTATTGCATTCTGTGGTGCACTGTATACAGACAACAGAATCTCTATGTATCCACTTCAATAAAACAAGAACATTCCTGAAGTTCCTTTATTCACTGATAAAGCAAAACTACTAAGGACAAAAGAAAAATAAAACATTTCCAGACAAAGTAAAAGCCTGAAATCTTTGATATGCAGTGTTAAGGCAAGACTAACTTCTAAAGAAAGACAATTTTAATATATTTTTTTTTATTAGAAAGGTGTACTTAGGAAAACAACCCGATTCTCTTCTCCTGCACCTAGTGGCTGGCTGAAATGAATATTTTAATTCTATTTGTAGATGTTCAGAAGTATTGGCAAGAATTCAAAATACCCATAACTGAGAAGAAATGCTACCATTGATGAAGACCCAATTTCAGCCCATATAAAATGATGGCATAATGGATATAGAAAATATCTATCATTCCTTTCAAGAACTTGAAATAACAGGAAAACCTGCCTTGGTTTCCCTGCTTCACTGTGTAATGGGGTTTATCATAATGTTCAGCCTGAACATATTTATTGCTTCACATTCAAGTATAGAGAATTTATCATTTTAAGATGAAATGCAATGATTATATATGCCAATTCAATGGTCCTTATTTTCTCTTCGCTGGCTTTTCAAACAAAATCCAAAGGAGGCTCACAGAGGTACAAGCTGAGAGAGAAAGCAACTCACCTTCTGTTCCCCACGAGGAGGAACACAGCAGCTTGTTCAGCTTCAGTGTGAGCTGTGATGGAGTGCAGAGTGTCCCTCCCTTGCACACACTTTCCCAGCCAGGAGTTGCCACAAGCATTGCAATATTGTCGTGTTGCAAGCACACTAATCATCTCCCACATTTGGACGATAGCATAAACAGCATAAATGTCTCTTACGGCCACAATAACAGTTTCAGCATGGGAGCCAAGACAAGGAAGAATAGGAACTGAAGAAAAGAAGGCTGTTATACAGAGATCATTCTACTTAACAGATGAAGCTCCAGCTCTGAGAAGGTGCTTTTCCCTTTCCAACAACCTAATCAAACCTTCACTGCCTCATTTTGAGGTGTGTTTCTGCAGCACCATTTCTCCTTCTCTAAATCAATAATTTAATTGATTTGTCTGGCTTTTTGATTTGACTGTCATTTATTAGAGTAGCGAAGAGATATGGGAGCAGACAGAACAATCAAAAAGATGTGAGGTGAGGGGAAATGTGTAAAAATAAATCATTTTATGGAAAAGGTCCATGAAATAATAAACTATTAAAAATTTCCCTGTGGTATTATTTTTGTACATGTCATACAATTTCATAGAGAACTGTAATGCATAATACAAGTACAGATCACATAGAAATAACATGAGTTATTAGTGGGAATAAATGTTTTGTTAGAGCAAATTCAAAGATGTTCTACTTTATTTCTTTACAAATAGAGAACTGAAAAAAATACAGCCAACCGTCTTGAAGTATACACCTACTAAAGGTGCCAGGCAGATCATTTTGTCTGATTATTTTCACTTTAACAGCATAAACCTGTTAGTGCATTTTTAAAAATTTGAGATGCCATTGTATATTATGAATATAAAGGCATATAATTATATACTGTTTTGTAGTCAAGGAGATGTGAAAGTCAACAGAGTGAGCCTTCCTCTAATTTGAGAAAATGGAAATTACCCACTTCCACCTGTGTTGCCACAAAACACCTGATTTCAAGAATAGACAACAGTTCTTTTTCCCACCTCCTCACTGACCATAATTTGAAGAGGTAGCCATATGCACATATATTTTTCCCTCTTTAACATAAAAAACTAGGGAAATAATTTTTCTCTCCCATCTCTGTACTTTCCTGTTCCCACACAAATAAGCAAGGGAAGTCTGCTATGAAATATTCCTTTTACTTGCTCTTCAGCTAAACACACACTGGTGTTGTAACCTGACCGTGCCTAATCAAAACCACAGAGGTGACTACGCACAGAACAATTTGTCCAACCTTTTCTTTGGAGAGGAGATCACAGCCCAGAGAGGCAAATTTTGCCATCCTTTGTCATGCCAAGCAACACCTGACCTTGCTCACCTCCCTCTGGACGCACAGGGAATCAGCGGCACCATACAGAGGAGCAATGGCTTAGGAGCAGCAGCCGCAGGACCCAGCTCTGTGCTGAAACTTCCCAAGAACTCCCAAGAAAGAACGAAGGGAGGTGCTACAGAAAAAGTGGTGCCTGACAGTAACACTTCCTTTCCTACAGCACACTTTTTCAGCCAGCTCAGCTTTTCCATCCGGAGGAATGGTTGCTAGAGGGGTGTCACCGTCTCCCCACTCTCTGCTGAAGAGGGGTGACCCTACAGAGCCTGTCCTCCCAACACACCTCCACCTAAATCCAGACTCCTCACTTATGTAATACTTGCAAGACTTCCCATAGCATTGGCATGTGTTTGGTCCCTGATGGATGGCTCTGCAACCCAGTGCTAGACGGGTAGGTGCAAATGGATACAGAGTCTTAGTAATGTGTTAATAAAAAACCTAATTAAGATCAAAATACCTTCCACAAAGTTAACATGAAAAGTGATGTGTTGAGTTAAATTACACTAAGGAATAAATGGCAAATGCCTGCTTATCTCTGTAAGTGGGGCTTTCATGAATAATCCAACATGCTTGCTAATGATAACAAACGTGCCTGTGTCTTATATATTAGAATTACTTCCCCCTTAGCCTCTGCAGGCTAAAAGCTTTGCCTATTGTTGCACACCAGGCCGTGATGAAGAGCAGCTAAAGCAAGGCTTGATTTTTATGTTGACAGTCTACTGCAGTTAGAGGTGAGTTTTTGTCATTTTGTTTCCCACAAACCCACAAAAACTGGTACTGCACACCTATATCATAGTAAAAAATATATTCTGTATTTCTCAGGTAATGGTTATCTTTTAGCAACACATATCTAAAAGTTAAAACCAGCCAAATATCTGTAAAAAGCCACTCTACCAGTTATCTCTATGACACTAATCTGGTAGAGTCATTAAAGGAGAGACCTGGCTTTAAATTCAAAATTCAGATGATACATGTAGTATCTCACTAATTTTAAAGTTTGCATCAGGAAGGGTGAGGTCAAGTACAGAGTGGGTGCAAAATAATCAACTCTTTTTGTAGAAAAAAATATACTGACAGGAATGACCCGGCCGACATACAAAAGGGAGATGGGAACAGACTATAGGTTAGTCAGTTTATTAGGGCTTCTAGAATTTGTAGCTTACCCAAGAGACATTTTAGTTACAGACTAATGAACTGGAAAAGATATTTGAAGAAAAAGGATATCCTAGTTGATATAGTTCACAAAGCATTAGTTAAGCCTCATGAGTCTGATGGACAACAAATTATTGTTGAAACAGCTCAAATCTAAAGAACATTTTTCTGTGTCATTTGTTTCAACTTGTTCTTCTTTGTCACCTAAAATCAAGAAAGTAGCTCTGCAGCATGCATTCGAGGGCCACATCAGTGACAAATGTACTCTCCTATCATCTCTCTCACCCTTCTTTCCTGTCTGAAATCAAATGGGCAGGGACTACCTCTCTCAAAAATTGGCAGATTGGAGCTGGCACAGCCTGCTGTTCACTACTCTAAGACCATTTCATGTGGCTCTGGCAGCATAGAAGAGCCTTAAATGGATGTAAAAGGGTAAGTTACACTACTTGAGTTCCCCTGTTATATTGACGGTGATGTATGTTCAGAGTAACCAACAATGCAGAGGGAAATGTTAACAGCTGCAATATTATTGCATGCACAGTATCACTAAAAATAAATAACTTGGGATATTTGGTCCTGTTGCCAAGACATAGGAAGATTTATTAGTTACAACATGGTCTCTACAGCGTTCCCTGAGCTGGAAGACAGGGAATCTCCAAACATAGCATGGCCCGCAACTAGAAATTACTTTGCCCTGTTATGGACCGTCATAGAATCTTAGGATGGTGTGGGTTGGAAGGGACCTTAATGAGTGTCTCATTCCAACCCCCTGCCATGGGCAGGAACACCTTCCACTAGACCAGGTTGCTCAAAGCTCCATCCAGCCTGGCCTTGAACACTTCCAGGGATGGGGCATCCACACTGCCAGTGACTCACCGCCCCCTGAGTAAGAAGTTTCTCCCTAATCTAAATCTCTCCTCTTTTGGTTTAAAATCAGTCCCCCTTATCCTGTCACTAACTGTCAATGTAAAAAGTCATTCTCCCTTTTTTAATAAGCCCCTTTAAGCTCTGAAATGATGTTACAGAAGAACATAAGCAAACCACACCAGAGAGTACAAAAGGTCCAGATAACCTAGTATTCTGTTTCCACCAGTGGTCAAACACGGATGCCTTAGGAACAGGATGAAAATATGTGGTCCTCCTCTGAGTCTCTCATACCTTTCAACCTTTGGCAGCTCCGGAAATTCCTGAAACAGAGCTGGTTTCTGGGCACTGAACATTCCTTCAGATTTTCCTTACATAAGTTCATGCGATCTTCACCCAAATGTCTGTAAACCATCAGCATGCACGACATCCTGCAATAAGGAGTTCCTCAGGTCTGTTATCATACCCTTTATTTTGAATTTAGATTCTGTTGGCTCTGTTTCTTGTCTTTTTGTTCTTGTAGTGGATGAAACTGTGAACGATCAATCATTATGCACTCTGTCATGTCACTCATTGGTCTACATCCCTCAGGCATTTCTTTTTTCAGTCTGAAGGATTCCCGTCTGTTTAATCCTGCCTTCAACTGAAGCAGTTCCAATAACTTTGACAAGCCTGTTGCCATTTTCTGAATCTTTCTAGTTCTTCTAGATCCTTTAAAATGCAAGGACCAGAGCAGCATGCAGTATTCAGAGAAGGGAAATTACTCTCTATTGTGTTTTCTGGTTTTTCCTTAAAATTTCTAGTGCTTTGTACAGCTACTAGTGGATTCATTCAATCTGAATGGAAAACAGACTCAGTTTAAGACTTAATTTCCAGATTAAGTTTTTCTGACTGCAGTTGAGCACTGATCAGAACTTATCAGAATACTGTCTGTGTTACAAACCTGAAATCTTATTCTCTAGTACCGCTAGTAAATGCAGAGTTTATATAAACTTAGGGGTACTTTTTCCTTTCACACTTTCCAGCACAGCATAGATCTTAGCACTGATCCTGCAGAACTCCCCACTGTCTCTCTCCACTGACAAATTCCTTTACTCCCATCACAGAATCACAGAATGGGTAAGGTTGGAAGGTACCACAGTGGGTCGTCTGATCCAACCTCCCTGCTCAAGAAGGGTCATCCCAGAGTGCACGGCACATAATTGTGTCCAGATGGTTCTGGGATACGGCCAGTGAAAGAGACTCCACAACCTCTCTGGACAATCTGTTCCAGTGCACAGTAAAGAAGTTCTTCCCTATGTACAGGTGCCTCAGTTTCTGCCCATTGCCTCTCATTCTATTGCTTGGCACCCCTGAGCCTGGCTCCATCCCCTTGACAACCTTCCTGCAGATACTTGCATCTTCTGATAACGATCATTTAATATTTTTTTTTTATGCATTCAAGGATCTATCTCCTCATGTCATTGTTGCAAAACTTCATTAAGAGACTTTATACCTAACCCCAAATCCTCTAAAATTCCAGGTGGGCTACCTTGACTCAATCACCTCAAACTGAATATTTAGACAAATCTAAGAGGCTTGTCAGACATGGTTTCTCCTTACAAGAGGGGTTTCGCTCCTCACCAGGGTACTATATTCCTCCAACACTTCTCTTATAGATCCTCTGTAGTAACTAGTTCCTCAACTCTAATCTGGAAGGCTTTAATTTTCCCTTTATGAATACAATGGAATGGCTATGTTTGAATTATTACTCTTTTATTGCCTACTTCTTTAGTAAGTCTCCTTAAGACAGGACTGTGGCACTTTGAATATCCTGTCATAACAGTTACTTATTGATCACATTCAATTGAGTTCAGCACGATTGAAGTAAAGGTGGTCCCAACCTCTTGAGTTGATATAACAAGGACCAAATTAAGTCTTGCCTCATTATCACAGAGGCTGAGTGTTCTTTATATGCTTTTCCCAGATTATAATTTTTATTGCTTTGTACAGCTACTAGTGGATTAATTCAATCTGAATGGAAAACAGCCTCAGTTTAAGATGTAAGATTTAACTTACTCACTCCTGACGTTTTATCTCCTGTAGTTCTGGTACATGGCCTCGTTCATTTGAATCCGGTCCCACCACATCCATACCTGTTCCACTCTTCCCCACTGCTTAAACTAGCACACGCTCAAGTCTGACTCTCTGCTCTGATGTCTACAGTCTGCTGACTCCAGGGTGCCTGTGCTTGTATTACAACCCGTGCCTGCACAGACCCGGTGTTTGTAAATTCCCAGGCCAAAGGGAGCCTGGAAATGACTACTCTCATTTTTTACTAGGTTTATTTCCTTTCTTTTTAATTTCTCAGTGACAGATATCTCCACGATTAAGAAAACAGCTTTCTCTCAGAAATAGGTAAATGGTATTCCTCTGAATTCTCACGAAAGAAATCTAAGGACTTACACAGAATCTGCTCATGCCTCTCAAACAGATGAGTAATAGTGTGCAGACATGGAAAACTATTGCTCTGTGCACCACATCAAGGCAAGCTATTCCCATAATTTTCTTGCTATCTTCTCATTAATCCATAGTAGACTTTGTGAAAATTCAGGAATGCATTAGGAAAAGAGAAGTTACTTACAGAATGGACCAAAAAAGCTAGTAAGATCAAATGCCCTTCATCTTTCCTATGGTGTTCCTTGGAGGTTGGAAAACCCTTTTTTAGAGAGTTCCAAGGCCAATTGTTAAACAGGCACTTGAACAAGGATCCCCAGGTTGATGGACAGCCTCCATCACTGCGTTTGAGTGAAAACACAGCCTCAGTCATTTGCTTTTTATATTAATGGTGTAAACTCTTTTCCTGCATGTTTTACTATTTGGAAAACAAAAAACAGTGCAAAGGAGCAATCTAGAGATGTCCTTCCTATAAGAGTTTCTCTTTTCAGTCTGCCACGGAAAGGAGTGATTTGTTCCAAGGACAGCAGAGGAGGGAAAGGCTTCAAAAAGCCCTTGTCAGTGGCCCAGCTCAGTTCCCACTGAAAGAGCTGAGTCTGCTGAGTCTACTGAATTCAGCCAGATGATGGACACTTTAGAAAACACATCTTTGTCTCAGACAGACAGTGGTGGAGCTGGGCATAACATTTCTGAAATTTGCTCTGCCTAGAGGGAAGTCAGCAAGCCCTGTCTCTCAAATTGCATAAAGGGACAGCTCTCTTCTCCTTTTCTTGTTACCATACCCTGATTAGAATTCCGTGTAAAGATTAGTGATGGCAAGACAGATTCTAGCTGGACATTTTTAGGCCACAAGTATGCTCTTACATAATCAGATTATTTAATCTTTTCATAAAGATGCATTTCTTTATCATAAGAAGATACGGGGTTTGTTTTCTACAAGAAGTAATTGTTCTAATTTATTAATAGAAGTCTGGCTTTTTTATTCAGAGTCAAGGATTTTATGACTCCTGAGCCAGTGACACCCAGTAATTATATCTGTAGCTTTTGGCTCCTGTTGATATAGTATTGCTATATTAGAAGGATTACTTTTATATATTGGTGAGCCAAAGAAGATTTTTCTTTTATGAATACTGAACTTCTGAGAGGCTTTTTGAATTAATAACAGTGGAATTAATGCTTTGAAGGCATTTTTATTAAAATGGTGATCTCGATGGACACTATGTAGCAAGGCTGGTTGAAAAGTAGGACGTATGTTGGAGAGGAAAACCATAGGTTTTTTACATTTGTTTTAATTCAGTCAAGAAAAAATGTCACAAAGCTCCCAATTTTACATGACCCAACATATTGTAAAATACTTAGAGCTGACATGGCTCCAATTTCTTTCTGAGGATGCAAAATAGGCACTTCCCTGCAGAAGGCAGAGCCAGCCCCAGCCCAAGCAATGCGCAGTTCAGATGCTGTCAGTCTCTGCACACAGGACACTGAACACAGGCAGCAGATGTAACGGCAGGAGTCTGCAGCAGAGTAAAGACACGGGCCTGGGCTTGCTCTCAGGTCAGTGCCCTGATCAAAGGGCTATTCATCCACTTTTGATTTGCTTTCAAGTCACATGGCTTGGAGTTTCTGTTGAACTTCAATTTCAGACAAAGGTCCCATCATTTTTAACTGCTAGTCTATCAGAAACTTATTTCCCTAGAGTTTGTTCTGGTTTATTTTTCCTAGATCACTGGAAAGTGCTGTTCACCTTCTGAGGTGAAGTCTGAAGAATTATAAAATTGTCTAGATTCCCTTACCTGTTTGAGTCTTCTCACACAGGAGATGATCAGAGAACTTCTAATGAGGATCTAAACCACAGGGGATCAGATGCCTTGAGATACTGTTAGGGACACATCAGACACTCTCAATGTATAGAAAGTTTTAACAATAGATCACACTATGCAATAAATATTCTGTTAACTTTTCCTGAAAAGTTTTGCAGCTGTATGCAGAGTCCAGGTGCTTAATAGCTGTTTTAATCAGGTGCAAAAATGCTTCTCTAGGTCAATATTTGTGATAATGGAGAACTCACAGATATTTCTCCTTCTATAAATATTACTACTCTTCAATTCTTTTTTTGAGATTTTTTTATCCTATTTGTTACAGAGAGTGTGCATTCTTGGGCAAAAGAGATTTCCCTAAGGGCAGGATAACAGTTAAATGAAATGTAAATGCAGGGATGGCATTAAGATATCATACAGCACAACACTATAAATATTTGGAGTCCCTCTCCATTCTGTGTTATGTACGTGTGAGCAAAACTGACCCAAATTTACGCTGTTTTAATGCAGAATTACGTGATGCAAGTGCTTTAGAAACACCATAAATTTCCAATACGTGCATAATACCCACAGAGAATGTTATTTTGGGATAGCATTTCCAAACCAAATGGCAGTTGTGTACATATCCTCTGCATCCTCCAAGTCCAGAAATAAGGAAACTGTTACCACCTACTAGTCTTGATCTCTAATCCTTGGCCATAGCTTTTACCTCAACCTAAGAGATCATATTACTACTTTTGTTTGAAAATAATGGGGGAATAAGCTGATTATTGAAACTAGAGTTAGCCAGGAAGCCTTTAAAATCTAGTTGTAAAAATACCCAAGTAAGAGAATACCCAAGTAAGAGAATAGTGCCTAAAAGTTCATTTTCTTGGTTGGCTACACACTTAAATACACAGACAATGCCCCAGATCTGCTGGACCTGGAGCCTATGTGTTCATTCATGCCTAGCAAGGACAATCAGCAAAACGCACTTTCTGCAGTTATTGAGGAGAGAACAGGGGATGCTGACTTCTTCTCCTGCATCTCACAGCTGTTCTGCTCACCTGTGCTTATGCTCAGAAAAAAACCCCCAGAATATAACCTTCTGTTGTAAGAAACAACTCTATGTACCATATATTGCACAACAAATGTTCAAATATCCATGACATTGACATGTATTATTTAGTGCTTTTTTTCCTGATTAAATTTTCATCTCTAAGACCTTGATTTCATTTTGTTGGATTCATGTTTTTCAAAACCTGCTGTTGTTTTACACAAAGCTACAGATAAGTTGTCCTTTTAAAAATCCAGAACATATATAATCTGAAACAGTCCGTTTTTCATGATAAAGGCTTTTTTACAACTACTGAACCTCTTGTCCTGATTTACATAAAAGGCTTATATGCCACCATCTAATTTCAGGGCAATTTATTATTTTCTTCTGTATAGGAGTGAAGTAGCAATTTTACTTTTTATTTTTATTTTTTCTTTAAATTGAATAACAAATCTGTGGTTTTGTGGCATGAAGTGAATATCTGGCTGATTGAAAAGGGCCAAAATGAATTCTTAGGAAATTCTGGGGTTTTTTTGTTTTGGGGGGGTTTTTTTTGAAGAAATGTCCATTTTCTACGAAGTGGTTCCTCCAGATTTCAGTAGTATTGCTGAAGTGGTTTGGGACATTGATTTACAATAGTGCTGCATATTGTTTGAAAGAAGGAGGTTTAGAGGGCAGTACTCACAGCAAAATTGCCATGGCTTCTATAAAGTCAATAACACGTTGCAAAAAGCCCTGTGCTACAGAACGGCTCGAGTTCCCTAAAGGGAAACCCAGTGGCCTTCAGTCTTGTGCCTTAACGTACCTGATATTTGAACTCCTGTCTCCGGACAATAATCATCAAGGTGGTTTAAGCCAACACTCATTACCTTGTGGGTGACTAGTGATGAGCACGCAGGGCCAGCAGCTGCCGTGGCCGAAACACAGGAAACCAATAATCCTGAATCATCTGTCCCCAGCCTGGGTAGTCACGTCTGTGGAGGAAGGATGCCAGGGAGGTGGTGTTTTGCACAGGATTTTCCACCCACTACTTTCAACAAAATCCCCCACTTCCCTTGTAATCCCCACACCTCATTATGGCCAGAAATAGTAAATCTAAATCTGTCCATTGTGCAAGTAGATCTTAAACCAGTTCATTCCTCCCGCTCACAGAAACCTGCACCCACAGAATGCACTAAGGAGGAAAGATGGAGGACATGTTGCACCAACATCCCTTCCCTATCCGCCCCCGCCTTCCTCTTGGCTTTTGCACATGGCAGCATTGACTACCACTTCGGTACACTCCAGGGTCCTCAACACATTAACAGAATATAAGTGACTGTGGAGAGAATTTAGGTGGCAGAAAGAATTTTCACCAAACCGCTGAAGGGAATGGAGAGAGGAGAAATTTTGCTTGCTCTGTGTTATGCTTTCACACAAAACCTGGAGGCGGTCAGCAGCATGGGAGAAGCAAGCCCAGGGTCTTTGTCCAGCAGCTCCATCTGTCTTTAACTTCCAATCTCCTTCTCTATGCTTCTGTTTATGAAATTGTAATGATAGTAGTAAAACAAATGCAAATAAATAATGGATAGATGAATACATCTTGGGATGAATAAATTATGGGAGTCATGATGACTTTCAAGAGTAAGAGTATTGCAGTTCATGCTTGAGAGGGGCTGTCATGGTGGGTTTCTCCTGGATCTGCCAGCACTTGCACTGTGGTGCTGCAGGGAGCAGCCTGCACAGGCAGGGACGGGGACAGCGACAGGGATTTGCTGCCAGAGCATGCTGCAGGCAGGGTGGTGTGAGAGGCAGTCTCCTCCAGCTAGAGCCCCTGTGGGAGCTAGGGCTACAGACTGGAGGAAAATAAATATTTCAAAGGAAAAAAACCCCACAGTAATCCTGATTAGTCCAAAGTATCCCTACACTCGCTGCTGGCATAGAGAGCTGAACAAGGCATTTGAAATCAGTGACTTCCCAGCCTCCCCAGCAGCCCTTCTCCCAACCATATGCCTAGCCTCACAACAGGATCGCTTCACTTTCCCTTTTTGCCTATGGGGTTTTCCACCTCTCTCCTTGTAGCTGAAGGAGAAAAATTAAGATTCTCTGTTGGTATAAATTGTCCATGGACTTCAGTTTTTTGCAGTAGAGGATCAGATGTTGATACAGAAATGCCAAATAATAGGATCAGATTTATTCCCCATTCAGAGGTTGCAGAAACTGTTGGAGGGTCTCTGATAAGGGAGTTGAATGAAGCCCAAACCTCAAAATGCTCTGGACCATCCTTTTTTTTTTTCTTCAAAATAGAAATGAGTCTGAACTAGTTCCTGATTCCTCTTTGTCGGGCCCTGGCATCATTAAGCCCTAAATCCCTTGCTGCATCTAGGATTTTGGGAACTGAAATGTAAGCACCTGAGACAGAGGAGAAACTGTTATAACTGTCACACTTCAGCTATGTCCCTATTTCAGGTGCACCTGAGCAATGGGGATTTCTCAATGTGCGTAATTCTTTGCAGTCTTGTCAGAGCTGAGGTTTGTATCAGAACATCCCTCCACGTGTACCAAGTTTTGGCTGTATTCTGTGCAGAAACACAACGGTGCATGAAGTACAGACATTACTCTTTCTTGCTTCCTTGTTCCCAACCCATAGACTGAGACTTATCTTTTATTTATGTACGGCTTATGTGGAAACGGGTCCTCAACATCAAGCTGTGTATATGTATTTCTGTGTGTATTTCCATTCCATTTATTCAGTACTGGTTTCATATTCTGGTCACATTTAATCTAATAGGAATAAAGAACCCCCAAAATTATTTGGTTTCTACACATTTTGTTAATATAGACCATCATGTAGCAAGGAAACCCTACTCAGAGCCTGAATTGAGTGAGACAGTGCTCACACGTTATTAGACATTGCAGGATCTAGGAATGGAGGACAGGGGGACAGAGACACAGAGACACTTTTGAATAATACAACAATTTGGAAAACATCGCATTAAATTTGCACCTTCTGAAATCTATGCTAAAGACAACCAGCTTTGATTGAAAATGAGCATTAGGTTCAGTGTTTAGAGAAGACATGGTTGCCTCACCTTGGATCCTACTTCACCTCCTCCCTCCATATCTTTAATGCTAAATGACAAAGTATTAAGTGAGAATTAATGGAGCAGACACTAATCAGAACTATCCTGGTCTCAGTACCTTGTCCATGCCCCTATGGTGTCCATGTGTGTTCACAACTTTTAGTTTAATGCCATTATTACTATGTCGTCAAATTCAAAACAGAAAAGGGAATCTTATTTTTTCACTCCTTAACAAAAGTCTCTCTGTTCTCATAGAATTTTATGAGCTTTGACTGTCAGCTCAAAGAGATTTACCTCTTACCTTCTCTTAAACCCTCCAGTGAACTAAGGAAGTAGTTTTCTCTTGAGAAAACCTGAAGGACTTTAAAGTGCTCAATGTGTCCCAAGACATTTGCTCAGTTTCTTCTGGTAGCTTCACTGATAAAAAGATGCTAAATTTCAAGAGATGAAAAGTGTTTCAAATTTGCTGGTCTTTTTGGTGACAATTAAGGATTTATCATCACATTGCTATTTTAGCATTAAGACTTCAAACTTCATGTCTTTAGTGCCATAGAATTTCTCAACTAAATGATCTTTTAAAAGATCTGTCTTTAAGGTTTAAAATTCTCCCAATGCAGGTTCATAGTGGATATGACTTCCCTAAGTCCTGTGTCTGTTAATGAGAAAATAACAGTATTTTTAATATTTGCAAAAATAATTTAATAACAACAAAAAAAAAAGAAAAAAGAAAAATAGTCTTTGCCAGATGCTCTGTAGTAAGTTCAATAGTTTAAAAATATCCAGATTGGTTACCTTTTGCTGCAGAAACATCTGATAGCCAAACTAGCTCCAAATTAGTCTCCAATACAGTTCGAATTGCTTCCATTGGACGGCCTCATGGATAATGGAACTCCGAATTTTCTGCAATTTCTAAGTTCTTAAATCCAGAAACACTGCATAAGGGTAGACAAATAAAAACATAAGGGCCTGAGTAACAAGTTTGTTTCAAAATTATTTGTGTTACTGAATATGTAACAGTGGTCTGAGAAAAGCACTACTTAAATTTCTTATTAAGAAGCTGATATAACCTCATCTCTACTAAAAAATTAATACAAAATGTATTTCCAGGTAGGATTGCACTTATCTTTTTGACCTGAAACATCCTTAATGTTAGAATTTAAACACAGGGAGAATTTTCCTGGGCAGACCACATGATTCAAGGACTGGTTAGAGAAACAGCAGGTTTTAAGATAGTAATGGCTGGTTGAATCTGCTTCATCACCAAAAAAAAAAAAAAAAAAAAAAAGTATGTATGTTTGAAGCTGATCCTGAATATTTCAAATTTTTCTGGTTTTACTTGGATCATTCAGACAGAAGATAAGTATGAAACAATAATGTAACAAGAACAGAACATCCCCAATCTGATATACTGTTACACTGGTAAAGATTTTAGGAAAAAATCCTCAGCTTATTTCTTTATTAAGTCATTTGTTACTGCTTATCTGTTATCCAATGTCACAGAGTACCTGCTCTAGAGGCGTTTCATTTGTTTCACTCTAACTGGAACATCCCGTTTGCTTGTACTGTTCATCTTCATCCAGTACGTGCTTAGTTTAAGAGCAACTCAGAATTTAAGGCACAACTATGGAGGTTTACCCATGTTTGCTGCAGTTTCTGGAGTACAAAAACGCCGAAGAGAAGCCCAGCAGCCTGTTTTCTTCAAACAAAAGCTGATTTATGCTGGTAGCTCACACACGAGGGTTGCTTAATGGCGCATCAAAACCTTTTCAAAACAGATCCAAGATTGACAACCAAGCGTGTGAGTGATTTTGGGTTGGGGTACAGGCAGGTGACCAAAACTATTCATTGTCTGACACTTACCTTCTGCCTCACTTATATATTGATTTCTGCCTGAGCTACTTGCAGACAAAAGCAGCTGCAATATGAGCATTTGCACCCCACGTCATGGAGGCTGACTTCACTCCTTGTCAGACTTTCCAGAGACCACTCAGCCTGCGCTTGCATTTTAGTTAAACCAGCCATTAATGCAGATGGAGAATGAACTTAGAACCGTGTCTGGCACAGTGGAAAGCAGACTCTGTGATAAATGCATCTAGCACTTTAGACACTTTAGATTCCTCTGGGACAGCTGCAACATCTTTGAGTGATCACTGCAGCGCCAAGCTGTGGATCGTAGGTTAATTGGAAAGTTTGCTAACGCAATAATTGTACTGGGGCTGGGAAGAACAGCATTACTTCTTTGCAGCATTTTACTTCAGGTGCTCTAACACTTTCAGGAAGTAAGAAAACACACGGTACTTAAAAGCTGAAACAAGGTATCATACTTGGTAGTCTATTCTGAGATCTACAAGGAATTGTTTCCAAACTTGGTTACAGATTTTAGGAGTCCTTTATTTTTATGCAGATTAATTAAACAGATCAAAAGCCCATCAAATTAAGTGAGAATTAAACATGAATTTCTCCTCAGCAAAGAAGGAAAAGACAATGGAACTGAGCTCAATGGTAATTCAAATCACAGGTAAAAACTAAGATGCTTTCCTTAGGGGATTTTCTTTATGTATTAAGCAGCCAAATGGTTTAACAACTTCTGACATGTGTGACAGTGCCAGATACCTGCACAGCTGGCATGCTTGCCAAACAAGGAGGTGCTTTTCTTGTGCTAGGCTCAGTTTATAAGACAATAAAAAGGTATGCTTTCAGGTTTGAGCTTTTGAGGCGCAAAGGACCAACAAATTATGAGGACCACTTTGTAGGGTGGGTTCTACACTTCTCTGTGGTGAGTGGCTTTCCCCTCACAGGAGTTCAGTTGCTGTAAGAGAGCACAGGTTCCTCCAGCCAGCACAGCACAGCAGTGCTGAATGCTGTTTTCTAGCAAGCCAGGAGCCACAGGGTTTGTTTTACCTGTTCTGAAAGTAATTATCAGCAGCTAAGTGTAAATGCAATGAAATTTCACTGGTATGCAAGTAAAAGAGAGCATAATTGTGTTTGATTCAGAAATAAGCCTGCCTTTAGACTCATCTGTACTGTAAAAGTGATTACCTGAGCATGAAACAGCAAATTTTCTGGGCTCTGAATATTACAGAGACTGGAAAATGCACAGCATGTTGAAAAATATTAAATTACAAGACCACACAATAGTAATCCTGTTTTCATTTGAACGTAAGAAAAGGTGGTTGAAGGCAAGGAGCACACACTAATATCTACTAGACCCTTACTGTAGACTCTCAGGCTATTGCTTGAAGCTGTGAATTCTTAAATGTCTTCTGTGAAGGACAAAAAACCTGAATGTTGAAGGTACCCAAAACCCTTCTTTTGTAGGAAAGATAGATTTATCAGAAGAAAAGTGTCCTGTCAAATGTGACTGATAACACATCAAATAAGCACAGCACATTGGCCAAAAGCAGTGAAAATCAAAGCCCTCTCCCCAAAAGCGGTTTGCAACAGGCTCCTCTCTGCTCTCATTCCTACACAATAAACCAGGATTCTGCTCAGCAAGAAGTTTTGGAATTCTGTAACAAATGTGTTGTAGTGTGTAATGGAATATCCCTTTCATAGTAATGCTTCCTTCTTGCAGACATTATTCTACAAACTGAAAGTGTTTCCATCGAGGGTAGCTCAAAGAGCACTGGCCACAGAGAATGCAAGGGAAGGGGGAGAAACTGAGTACAGAGGCTACTTTTCCACTAAAATGACAGCACTGGGTATAGCTACACAGCCTACATATCCCAGCCTTGATTTATTTCCCATTGGCTTGGTGCATAAAACAACTGATCACAAGAAAACTTTCTGTGGAAGGTGAGGGCTTTGTTTCTAGCAGTGTTTGTAGAACTAGGTGATTTCTCGCAAGTGTATGGTCAGGGCAGGGGGTCCAAACCTGCCCAGGCAGCAGAGAGGCCCTGGAAAGGTCCTGCCTAACTGTGCACAATGTTTCATGCACGGGGAAAGCTCAGCCCTTGTCTCTGACTCTTGAAATTGTAAAAGAACTGGGTTTTAATTGTAATCTGTCACAGCTGTCAAAACATCTGGCCAATTAAATCTGGGTTCCCTGCTGTGTTTCATAGCAGGAACTTTATGTACTTATTTCTTGTTCAAGTGTCTAAAAATACGGTGCAGGCTCTGGCCAGCTCCCTCCCCTTTGGGCTCCTGTAAAGAACAGACACTGAAAAATGAACCAGCTTCTCTAGAGAAGGGTCTCACCATAGGCAGCTTTCAGTAGGCATAAAGGTGCTGTAGCTTACCTGGAGCACAACATCTGTACCAAAGTCAGGGAAAAGAGGATGGGGCTGTGCTGCACACCATGAAAACCTCACTGGCATTAAATATGAGCAGAACTATTCCTTTTTTTTACCTGAAACTAGTCCTGCATCCTGTGGACAAAAAGAAGAATGGCCAGTCTGAAAAAAATACTACTGCCTAATTTTCTAGATTCATTTTGTTATGTCATTGTTTTGGGTAGTTATATAAAAACATAATTATTATAGTAATTATGATATAGTTATTGCTTTACTATAGTTATATTTTTTTTATAATTGCACTGAGGTTTTTTTTTTCAGTGTTAGAAAAAGTGTATTTCTGTAAATGTCCTTGATTGCTAATTTTTGCGTTCAGGACTTTTAAAAAAGTGATAAAGCCATTCAAATAAGGATTTTATTTATAGTTTTAGCTGCCTTCTATCTAAGGTAATAAATTAATAACGATTTGGAGCAGGAAAATATATAATATATATACATATTCAAATATAAATCATTTCAGCAACCATATAACTCTATTCTTATTTTTCACTATGGTACTGGTTAAAATAATGCTGAAGAATTATTACACGAACCATATCAAAGGAATAGAATAAAGTTAAATGATCATACTATCAATCGCATATTTTATAGAAAATAGAAGTATAAAATCACTTTGTGTGAGGCTTCTTTACCACCAGGAAATTTATCATTTAAGAAAAAACAACTTTCTGCTGTATTTAAGCATCTACTGTGTTCAACTTCTTGCGACCCGTATGGGAATGGCAATAGGTTTTATTATTTTCAATTCAAAAAGCTTTACTCATTGCTGGTCATGCTACCACAACCTTTTTGTGCCAGTGGTAGAGTAACTTGTCAGTTCTGGTAAGCTTGCAAGAGTTACTCTTTCCTTTTACATTCTGCACTTTCAGGCTTTTTGCACACACCCTCTTCTAGCTGAAAAAATCTCAATTTCCTGATACCCAAGGACTATTTTGTTGGCCAAACTTTCGGGATGTGCTCAAACTTAATGCATAAACCCCTCAATTTAAGAAAGTAAAAACTAATTTAATGATACACTGCTTTGGAGAGACTTTCAAATAATTTGACCAAGATGATATTTCAGATGTTTCCCTTTAAGAAACAACTCGGAGTTCACACTCCTCACAAAACACTATGTGCGACCTGGGCTCCTTTTAGTCACCTTTTATAGTCCTTGATTTATAGTATTATTTGATTTGCATTACAGGGAAGATCTATGAGCATCTCTGGGCAGTGAATTCAAATTAGTTCAGCCATGGTATTTCAGTTTATTTCCCCTGTTTTATTACAGGATACTAAACAATGAAAACATTCTTACCTAGCACCCCTGTGCCCTAGCCTGTAACTCCATCCTAAAAATATGTTTGTTAACCAAAGTGGAATTCTGTAGGCATGTGCATAAGGTGCATGAAATACAGCATTGCATCTTCAGAGGACACTTCATCCTTCCGAGTTATTTTTGTGCAATGTAGTCGAAGGGTATTTTTTCTGTCCAAGTTCTACTCTTGTAATAGCATGTGTTGTTGTTTTAAAAACACAAGTAACTATTCATCTTGGCAGGCTAATATAGCACAGAGCTAAAATCCTCCTGAATTTTTTAATTTTACTGTATTTAGTGCACTACAATTCTGTTTATTACTAAGCTCATTGTACATTTTTCTCTACAGCTAGAGAATAGCTTAGTAATAAACTGTACTGCAGACCACCCATTTGCATCTTGTTTTTAAAGCTGCTGTCTGTGACACAATAGCAGAAAGGACTCATTACTTTTAACTTTAATTCAGTAGTCTTAGACTATTGTAAAACAGTTACTGGGATGGCGAGAGCAGAAGTGAGCACAGGTGGTAATAAAGCAGAAGAAACCAGAGGTGCAAAACCTTTTGCTTCTCATCAAAAAGAAGTAACTGTTGTTCACATAAAAGCATACTGCTTTAAGGATATGAATATCAGTCCCAAGAAAATTGTAAAAATATCAGACTGGAGCACACCTTCTCTGAAGCCCAACATTTACAGAATGTGTTTTCTCCCTTCGCTAATTTTCTTAGCTCTTGGCTGTCTTCCCAGGCAGTAGTTTCTCAGGCTAGTGTGTAGTGATCTAAATGCTAGGCTGGGTTGTAAGCTAACTTGAAATGCAAAATAAAAAACCAGTGCCTTAAAGTCAGAATTTCCTACCTATTAAATGCACTGCATCTCCTAAACAAGTCGTGAATTGCTCACAGCAGTCACTCTGTTTCCCTGTGCAATTACTCCATTAGTGTTCTAACAGACCTATGCACAGCACTGAGATCCTTCTCTTGTCACCAAACTCCCTGTTGAAGTCTCTGGAAATTTTGCTTCACTAAGGACTGTTGGTTCAAAACCTTCACAGTCAGGTTTCTTTTCCTCCCAAACCATCACATCTGATAACCTGAACACAGTTTCTTCCAGACTGTCTCAGGAGAATTTCAGCAAGTGCCTGCTTGTCTTTTTTGGTTTTTTCTTTTTTTTTTCATAGAAATAGTAATAAAAAAACACCACAGTAAATCTGGACTTATTCCATTGCCTTTGAAGGAGCTAATCTGCATTTACCCCTGTATTACTGAACTGAAATCCAGCTCAGTGGGACTACTCGTGTGCAAGATTTGTTTCTTGTAAAATCTCATAAAATTGTTTAACTGCTACCACATAAATAGGAATGGAAACATAATCCTGAGCTGAAATCTAAGCAATTGATGATGTTTTTAGCATCATGCTGTAGAGCAGGATAAGGATTTCATGATAGTAGCTGGGTCAACTGTCAAAATTATAGTTTAAGCTCTGGTTTCACACACTAATCAAGCTGTAAGCACTAAAAATTGCTAGCCTTTCCCATCTCCTCTTTCCCCCAGGTCTAGTATATTGATTGAGCAAAAAGAGATCATGAATTGGACTGTCTGGTGTAAACAAACCAAACAACAGATGCTTCTGCAAAGATTTGAAAGGGACATTGCTTCATCTTCCTCAGCATAGAGAGCACAGCTCCAAAAACAGATCAAAGGATTTGGCAGAAGGTTCAAAGGGAAAAGACGATGGTTTTCTCCATTTAGTTATTTACCTTTTAATCTTTTCTTTTTCTTTATACAGCAGTCTCTCTTTTCTGCCTATCAGTGAGTTTGTTCTGGAAAAATGCCCTTCTGTTGAGGTCTTAACTTAAGGACAAAACCTAACAAGTCAGAGGTCAAAACACATTCAGCTCTCTTCTTACCATGTCTTTTGTCAGGGAACAAAAATATTATTTTCCTAGTTATTATTTGAGTCTAACTATTGTCTGTTCCAGCAGTTTCTGGGGCACTTGTACTTTGGATGCTTGTCTAAACCTGCTTCGCTCACACAGCTGAGAGCATGGCAGGTCCCAAGCCTTGCAGATGGGGACATGTATTCAATTTAATCCACAAAACTTCAGGTAGGTAGGAGAGCCCCTAAATCACTGCTGTGGTGAGTTCACAGCAGCACCAAGTAAAAGGCATGGGGAACTAATGGCAGCACAAGCTGGGAGTGGCAATTAGATGTCTTAGAAAAGAAATATGAGGCAGCAGAAAATATAGGTAAAAAATTGATATAGGACCAGAACATCTTAACCAGCCTTACAGTTACATTTCTGCCTGTAAACAACAAACCATTTATTCAGAGCAGCCCTTAAAAGAGCAGATAAAACGTAGAACTTACTGAGAAGGGTACAGGACGATAAACTATTTTAATCTTGGAAAGCAGACTCCTCTTTATTTCAATGTCAGTCAGACTTACTCCTTTGCTCAGAGAATACTGAAAACAAAACACAAGGTTTCAACTCCTTGATCAGGAACTACTGATGTTAGAATATGTAAGAGGAAATTAAATTGTCACAAAGCAGAAAGAGAAAGCTTTTTTCTTTTCTGGTTGTTTTTTTTTGTTGTTGGTTTTTGGTTTTTGGTTTTGGGGTTTTTTTATATCTATGTAATACTATAATGTAAATTAAAAAACAAAAAAAGAAAATGTTTGTCTGGATTAACAGGCTGAGCATGGGATGTTTAAGGACAGTTCTAGGTGGGAAGCAGGCTGCCTTACATCCCTTTTCAGTAAGTCTTGCAGGAATGCTGGAGGGACTTCAGGGAGAGCAGCTGGGTGGGATCCCTGTCTGGTGATGAGAGGAAGAAACATGAAGGAAAGTCCATGAGCAGCAGATAGCAATGAAATGGGACAGTTTGAGGCTTCTGTGTGGTGTTCTGTGTGGTGTTTTGGGTGGCATGAGGGACCATTTCTTTGAGCCCTAGAACAGCTCTCCATAAGAGTAGGAGGATTTGGTGTAAGTATCCCCATGCATGTTTAGGCCAGTCCCAGCCCAACTACCCGTATTCCCAACTGATGGGGTGCAGCCCAGCTACATCCTGGAAGCCATAGGTCCACATGAACGAGGCCCAGGCCCAGGCTAAGTGGCTGGTCTATGGGACAACATGCAGTGTCAGGTGTTGGCCACCATCGTCCCAAAGCTGCTGCCCCAGTGCTCTCTTTGGTTTGCTGGTTTTCCTGAAGTCACTGATGTCCTGCAATGGAAAGGTGACTTCTGCCTCATATTTACTGTGGTAACGTTTCCTTTTGGTTAGGTTGGCTTAGGGCTGAGCGTTGAGTCAAATCTCTATGTCCATTTGCACTCATGCTAATCAGGTGCTGAGCAAATACAGAAAGCTATTAAAATCCAGTGGTCTCCTTTAATGGCCTCTTTGCACTATCAAGAAAAAGAGTTGAGCAATGGTGACCTGGCTCTTTCTTGTCCACAGAGACTACAGTGAATGAAACAGTCTCTGTTTACCTAAACTACCTCAAAAGACTTCAGCTAATAAAAGCCCTCAACATTTCGTGTTTGTATTTATTTTTTCACATTCCCAAAAATTCTACAATTTATGGAATAGGAACCTGCTACTTGGCACACATCTCGCCTTAAAATGTGCTCTGCACAAGGCTATTTCAGTAATTAATATAAAGAAGAGAAGATCCCTTCTGCTTAATTGTTGCTTGGGCCTAGATTAACTGTGTAAAACACATAAAGCCACCACAGAAAGTAAAATCTAGCCAGAAACAGGCTAGGCCTCCTGAATTCAGAGTGATTTTTCTCTATAGTCCCTTTCTTAAGAGCAATAAGCTGTTCAAATGAAAGCCTTTTTACTTAACAAAGGAGAAAGAAGCATTTCTCTACCATTGTCAAATAATGAAGATTTGAGAACAAAACTGAAGAATAAAAAGATGCTAAATACACAGATGATCTTGACAGCCCCCTATTTATTCTCCCTCCTAAAATTAACTGCTAAGAATGTGATTATGTTCTAGGTACATGACCAGTTGCAGGAGGAGAAATATTGTTGCCTGTGAGCTATAAAAAACCAGGGATTTTTATGCTTCACAGAGGAAGTAAATGCTATTGACTTATGTACTAACTGAGAAGGGGGGAGTGAGTCAGCACATTGAAAGAATGGATCTCCACTCTCCATCATTCTGTGCCTGAGGATGTTGGGTGCAACACTGGAAGTAAGCAAAAGCTCCTCATTTCTTGCGTCTGTGCAAGGAAGGCACTCCCATAGCCCACTTAGAAGATACTACTAATAAAAACACCAGTGTAAAAGAGCAGAGTATTTGGTCATGACAATCTAAACTTCAGCATAGTAAGGAAATTACTGTAGTAGAGAATGTTTCAATTAAAATGAAAAACCTTATTACAAATGATAGTTAGAATTTTCGGAGGGAAAAGAAAGGGTGCTCAAAAACCAGTCCGTACTGTTTACATTCCAAGAAGCCAGAATTAGTTGCCTTCCCTGTAGGCAGTTTAAGTAGAAAGGGCAAGGATTCCATAAACATTTGACTGAACTGCCCTTTAACGTCTCAGAGAGGGTGACTGAACATAAAGGCACTTTGAAAGAAGTGTCTAGAGGAAGTGAAGGTTTTCATTGCCTCTGTGGAACATCTTTCCTGAAAAAAGGAATTCAATCTTGAAGTCTGCTGCAAGCATCTTTTATTAACTTTGGTGAATGATTGAATATGATGTTTATCAATCTGAAACGGAAAAGAGCATGAAAATGCATAATTGTACTATTGTCTACTGATGCATTTGGGCACTATGGCCCAAATTTTTGGTGACTTCTTGCAGCTTCCTATGGTTTTATTCTTTCTTCTCAGGCCAGCCACACCACACATTCGTGAGTCATCTTTTAGAGCAGTTTTCGGACAGTCCGAGCACTAAACTGCAACCAAGGAATCAAGGAATAATGATCACCAGGAATGACAGGCATTCCCTGATAGTCTTAGCTGTGCCATGTTGCACTCCTGGAGTCCTGGAAGTGGCAGTGAAGCTATGCTACCTGTCCTAAACTGCCTCCTAGATAGTTGATAAGTTCTTGGTGCAAATATAATCATTTTACAGCTTAATTTCAATAAGTGACCCTAAACTGATTGCCTTTTTACCCCTGTCATCTGATTTAGAGGATAGGCAGCACCACTCCCGCATTATTGGCAGGATCAGCTGGAAAAGACAAGCTGTGAGGTAAGGGACATGGGTGCAAGAGCTTGTGTAGTAATGCACCCATGGGAGACTTGTGGCACTGTGGTGGCCGAGGGGGCCACCGTGCTGCACAGGCCCTGGTGCCCAAAGGTGGGGGCACATGCCAGTGGAGGAAAGAGGGACAAGGTTGACCTGGCCGCTAGCTGGAAGAGTTCAGTGGCTTTGGTTCTCCCAGAAACTAATAACACTTGAAATATTTTAGTTAGCCATGAGGGGAAGGAGGGCACATCCCAGCAGTCAGGGTGCAGAGTACCCACTACATCAGGAAATTAGTGTCTGACATAAGCCTGTATTTTTCCAGCAAGATCTAAAAGCACATTTGATTTTAGCTCATTATCTGCTTATTCAGTTGTCAGATTGCAAATGGATAAATTGCTACAAGGTGGGCAATGCAAGCCTGACCCAAGCTGACCTGACCTGCTTGTAAATACCCTTTCTGAACTGCATTAGCCAGTGTCATATGTCAGAGGCCTCCTCTGAGAGTGCCAAGTCAAATTTTTACATGTCCTTCATCCATTTTGCTCCTGGAAGGCCTTAACACCAGCTGGAGAGGTAGGTCATGCTTACTTCTGCATTTAAAAAAGTAAATGTGAGTATCACTTCAGCCAATGCTCCCAGCCAGGCCACTGCCCTTCAAAAGGGCATCCTGCTTTGTCATTTGGACCAGCACCTTTGCTGAGTGAGAAGGAGCAGCAACTAGCAACAGTCATGGTGGTGCTCTTTGTGATATACTTGGAACAGGAAAGAGACCCTTAAGCTACTAATTTGATTTAGGCTAATGACCAAGGCCAACTTTTCACCATATTCTCTGTCAATCAGATGAAAATGGCACTGTATCGCCAATCCTCACCCATTTAGCTCTCCAGACCCAGAGGATTTTTGATACACCTACCAGATAAGAAGCCAATAGCTTCAAAATCAGAGCTCCCTTTGCTTTTATACCTAATATACCTGTTAGTGCACAAACGCTAAAACCTTGACCATCAAAGAAGAAAATCAATGGCATTCTGCATCAGACAAAGAAGGGGGGTTGGGGAGAAGCACATTTTACACACTCCTGTCAACGTTTAAAGGGCTCTTTTTAAATTTACACTTCCTGATTACTGTGACCTCTATAATAACCTACATTCCAGTTTTTCCAATTTCAGCAGGAATGAGACACCTCAAAGAAACAGAGGTTACAGGAAGTGATTCAGAAATTGGTATTATCACTTGCATCTGTTGAGGCTTGTTCTTTAAGCTATATGTTTGTTTTTGCAATCCAGCACAAAAATGTCTGCTAAGTGTCATCTCACTTTACCAACATGGTTGGAAAACACAAGGCAGGGGAAAGTGGTGGATTCATTGTGCTGCATCTCTAAACAGTAACAGGAAAGATCATTTTACACCTGAAGCTTTCTGCAATGTGTATACTACCCAGTTCAGAAGACATGACCCAGATGGAATGTCCTTATATTCAAAAAGCAAACTTGTAGATTTCTAAAAAATAATTTTGGAATACTTCCTTTTTCCCCTTGTTGTTTTAAATTCTTTTTAAACCTCCTGGTTTTCTGGTTATGTTAGATGTCAGCCAGCCTCGCTAGAATTCTTGACATGTTTCTCTAAAGTGACCTTTATCTTACACTGAACAAAAATCTTCAGAGAGTAAATATAAGGTCTTCCTTACCATTTCCATGTTTATCTTGCTGCAGGCGGCATCCGATCACAAAACTGACACCACCCCCACTTCACAGGATTTTTCTTATTTAGAAAAAAGGCAAGTAAAACAGCACAGTAGAATCAAATCATAACAGAAACTGATTGCACAGTGACTCTCACAGTCAGTAATGAATCACTTCCTCGGTGCTATGAGAAAGGGGCATCGAGTTGCTGAGGGTGCCTGATTTCAAAAGAAACCAACTAAGGGACATCTTGAAATTGTTGTATTTGCTGAAGAGGATATAGAAAAAAAACCCTCAAAAGATACAGGAATTTTCAAGTCTAATAGTTGCTTTTATTTTTTGCCCTAGAGAGTCTAGGCCTTTTTGGATGCTGGAAATTATAGCTAGAATAAGTGAGGGCAAACTATCAACTACTACTACATCCAGAAGGTCATCCCATATGACACCTGCAGACCAATGATCTAAGAAACCCTGCAGAGGCATGCACAGGGGCTTTACTTTTATCCTCATTCACCTCCCTGTGACTCTCAGCATGCAGGTGCTGATGGGAAAGCTCTTCCAGGTAACAAAGCTTGGGCTCATGCCCCACAAATTGCTTTTGCAGCTGTAGGGTCAGACAGTAACCAAAGAAAGAGAAAACTGCCCCAAAGTCTTCAACCAAGTACTGTCCTTTATTTTGGAGCAATCTGATGAAATAGAACTGCTAGATGTTATGGTGTTCCAAACAGGGAGTGGCTGCAGTAAAGTGGAAGATTAATCATGCCACACGTGTAGCTTGCAGAGTAGTTCTGCAAACAGCCTGTTCTTGCATTAGCTGAAGTGATGACTCCTTCACCACAGAGAGCAGCAGGATGGAGACCAGGCCCTGTGTTTGCAACTTTTGGATTCCTCCTGCTGAAATAGGCCACATACAGACAGTGTTGTCATTTTTTATTAATCACAGGTAACATAATTCTGGTCACTGCTATAGGCGGTTTAGTCGCTATATATAATCTTGCAACTTTCACACAATTTTTGCAAAGCAAAATGAGAATGAAGAACTAATCCCCTTCAAAATGTCTTGCAGCTTTGAGGAAGAGAGCTTTATCTACGTGTCTAGAGGCTAATTGTTCAAGTCCCAGCTGTTCTGCCAACTGTGGTTAATATTTCTCTGCCCTTCACAACCCAAGACATTACATTCAATTGCACAGTAAGTATTATTCCCTAGTTCTGTAGAAACAGGAATTCTAAAATTATTTGGACAACATTGAAACCAGGACTCACAGGCCAGTAGGGGCTCTGACAGAGACTGGGAAGTCAAATCAGACACTTCTAGAATAATTTTCTTCCTATATATTAAATTAATATATGACTTCAACATTTGTGTTAATGTATCTTTTACTGCTGTACATTTTTTACTTTGGCTGAAAGCATCCAGTTGTTTAAGGATGAGCACTGGCTTCACTGGAACTGTGCTTCTCAAGCTGCAGCATGTACTTGAGTGGTGCCCCACCTCAAACCAGTACACCAATGGGACAGCTTACTGGTGCTACTGACAAGGGTGGCACCTGGCAAAAATGAAGAAAAAACTTTAAGCACCCTTTGAACTAGGCAGCTTTCCTTGTATTCCCAGAAGCAAGGTGATTGGGTCTGTGCAAAATCCAAAAAGATAAGGACTTAATATAATAAGCCTCTTCCCAGAACACAAAGTGTGGCAAATGAATGATACAGCCTGTCACCTCTTGATACCAAATGAAATCCTGCCTGGCTCAAGCAGGGATTAAAATTTATTCCCAGCTAATTGATGTTTGGAGTCGGCACACTAGATTAATTAGTCTCAGCTCCAGCTTCTGCTTCATGCACAGCTTTGAGGTAGTTTTTCAGGTCAGACACAAATTCTCCCTGTGTATTTGTGCAATGCCAAGCACAAGAGAGTGCAGAGCCCCCCAGAAAGGTCCTGGCAGTAAACCCACCTTGGGGGCTGTAACCAACTCAGACTGAATTCAGAATACTGGAAAAATTATTACAATTTTACCTCCCAGGGTCAGGCTGGTGGGAGTGCACAGATCAGCAGACAGACAAAAAAACCAGGGATTATTATAATTTAATGTTGTGGGCTTTGGTCTAATTTTGTGATAGTCAGTATCTTCCTGCTGGTGGTGTTGTAAATTTGTGAGTTGCCATGATCAAGTATATCCTTTGTCCCAAAGCACAACAAAGGTAATCACAACTGACGGAAACTATAGAACAGGAAATAAATTTAAAGAGGCATCCCAGAGAATTTCAGTAACTGTTATGCCTACCCATTTCCATATTTCTTCTTTCTAAAGTAGTGGTGGCTGGAAAATGGTTTAATTCCAAGGTGGGAGGAAAAGGCAAATTATTGTGATTTTTTCAATTAACCAGAGTTTTTTGTAACACCAGTCCACAGTCAAAACATGTCAATAAATTATAAATGTTTCCATTCTGTTAATTTATGCAGAGTTTTTAAAAGGGAGCAAAACCCAAGGCACTGCATTCTGCAGCTGTTCAACAAGACATTTAAATGTTTTCCAAAAAAATTCTCCTCACTTTGAAATAAAGTTTCTTCAAAGTAGAAGATATAATGGGGATGGGAGAAGAACTACCACACAGAAATTTTTTTCTTTACTAAAACTGCTTCAATAAAACATTTTTTATTAGATTTTTGTACATGTGCTTCTTTAAAATTATCTGGAGAAAAAAGATGGAAGTCAGAAGGACTGAATGATATTAGAATAAAATTCCAGCTAAAGAAGTACAACAGACAGTACTTTCTGATTTAGTTAGTACCATTCTTCCCTTTTGGGGACTGTTTACCCCCAACCAAAACAACCATCTCATTCACGAGAAATTCAAGACAAGCTGCTATAACAAATTGCCAATTGCAATTCAGACGGGATTTCATCCTACTCCTAAAAGCAGCAATCATAAAATTTTTACATTAGAAAATACATTCTGTTACTGTACTTTAGGGTTTCATATTATTCCAGCTATTCTTCCATTACCAGCCCTCAGTCCACCAATTCTGTCTCAGCAGCCTGCAAGCAAAGTCTCTCTCAGAATATCTCTACATTGTGCTTAAAGTGTTTTCAGAGCAAAAACCATGTTGTTCTGGGCATGGAATCTGCAAAGTGAATCCCGTCTTATGGCTATTACATATACCTGTTCCTGGCCTTCCTTTACATTGTAGAAGAAGTCAGCTACAATGAAAGGGACAACTGGTACCACCTGAAACCATCCTGCCATGTCCTCAGAAGGCCACCATATTCAAGAGACACTTGAGTTGTGTCCTCAAACATTCTTTGTATTCACAAGGATTTTGTGTAGCCCATAACATTTCCTAAGTGAATGTTGACAACTGTATCTCCCTGTACCACTCTAAAAGATGGGGCTGTGGGCACACATCTGTACTGTCTCTGCAGTAATCCTACAGACGCCACATAAAGGTGCTCCCAGCAGCAGCAGCTGGCTTTGTAAAGGAGGCTTGGCAGGGAAGTACTCAGTAGGGGTTTAGTTGTCTGAATTGGAAGCAGAAAAATATGACTGTAGGCAACAGTAGATAAGCTGGCCTGTATGGGTCATGGACTAAGAATTACTGGCAGAGTCCAAAAATATATTTGATCGAGCAATACTCAAAGGTTTCCAAACTGCCTCATAAAACTTGAATTTTTAGAGTCACTGTCTTCACTACACTCAAAAGCATAAGGACAAGAAGAGACAGTGAGGTTTTGTTGCAGTCTCTCACCCCTTGCAAGCTGTGGAGCAAAGTGCAAATATTCTTCTCCTCTCTTCTGAGGTCAGGAAAGGGAGAAAGGGGTATTTGTGCATTCTCGCTCCAGTACCAGCTTTTCTAACAGCTAATGCATAATACAAAGTTTATCCTGACAAGTCATTTGAATATTGCTCTCTGAAAGCATGAAGTACTGCAGTTAAACCTACAGCACTGATAACATTGCTGTGTGCACTGGAGCCAATTCCCAGATGCCAGAAGCTCTTCCAGGAGGTGCTCCTTCACAGTATTTCTAAACACCTACACACACCATTGAAGAGGATTACAGAGATTTATGAAAGGGGAAAAAAGGCCTACAAAACCAAGCATTTTCTTATTAGATATGGTGGGGTTTTTTCCTTCTGAGGTTTTCATTTCTGGAGAGCAGAAATAGAAATAGAAATATAGTAAACGTACTTTCTTGATTAAATGATTTGCACCTGCTGGCAGATAAACTCATCTTATTTCATCCATTTATTCTATCACCTATTACGATTAGTACAGCTGTGTTCCATATGATTTAAGGAAATTTCAATATATTTCCTTACACTTTCCTCACATGAATTTTGGTACTTCACATATTGTTGGTAAAACAGCAACATGGAACATTGATTACTAAGTATTGTGTAATTTCCAGATGGATTTAGTAAATCACTCTTCTACTACAGTCTTTCAGTAGACTCAAATAGAAAGAACAAGGGAAACTACATGCAACATTTATAATAAAAAAATCCAAATTACTATCATTTAAAATGTTTATATAATACTAATACAGTGTTTGATCATGAGAGATAAGGAAAAAATAAGCTGGAACAAAATGTTAAAACTCCCAAGTGATCATAAAAATGAGTCTTTGTATACAAAAACCTAACCACATCATAGGAAAGTGATTGTGGTGGTAAAAAAAAATGGATGACAACTGATTTTTTCCATCTCTCTTACTTGCTGCTAAGCACTCTATTAACATCATGTGGTAATATCAAACTGCTGCAGGATTGGGATTTCACTGCTATATGTTTACATCTACATTTACAGAACAAAAAGTAGCCCCTGTGTCACCCAAAACCTTGCCACTAGGCCAGTCTTGGAGGCTTTGGACATAGGGCCAGGATTTTCCCGTTGGAGGAGAGGTTACTATTACCAAGGTATTTTCCACTCGTAATTACATACATTGTATCTGGATTTGCCAAATAACAGGGCTTTACTTCCTGTTCATTCAAGAAAAATAAAACTTCATTTAAAAAAATTTCTGTATAATTTTCCACCCCTATCTTGTGTTCTTCTACCTTGGAACCTCATTGACTTAAAGCATCACCTAAGGGCCCAAGTTAATAGGAACCATTTCATACGACACACCAAAAGTTAAATTCATAAACGTCAGCTACTCTGTCACAATAAAGGAGGTCCTCAAGACAGGTTCAATATAGCACTTATCCACAAGAGCCTGTGAAACATATGCAGATCCAGTTGATTTCAATATGAACCTGGCTTATTGTCTCAGAAAGATTTGTATCAGATATTCTAGTTTATTAATTAAAAATATTTCTCACTCTCTACCTCCCCTTCTCTCTTGCCACCTGAATTACACAGCCTTTGGACAGGATTATGAAGCTTTAGTTAGATTATCTTCTTATGCACCTTGACCAGTGTATGGGTTTTGAAGGCCAAAATATCTTGCATGGAAATTTGACAGAAATGGAAGAAAGAGGTGCACTGCACCCTTCCCTACTGAGATTCAAATACTATGTTGTCACTCTTAGAAACAGATGATGACATAAGCAGCACTTGGTTTGATTTACTTTTAATGGAAGATGCAACACCAACAGATTCATGTATTTATAAAAGTGCACACACTGCCTTTTGATTTTATTCAGCACTTGCTTGCAGGGATATGCTAAAGGAAATTCATATCCTTTCTATATTTTATTATTTATATCTTTGGTTTTTTTATCACCAAGAACCATAGAAACACGATTCTTTCCCACTACAAAAATGTATCCACTTTGCCAATGTTAAATAATTTCTGACTTGGCTCTCTGAAAATGGGATTAAAAAAGTAGTTCCTACTCCAGCAACAAATCCATTCTTGAAGTGTGATCAGAGTCACATCTGCTAAATTTTAGTGACAAAAGCAAATTTTCTTCATGTCAGACTCTAGAGCTGTAACAGCACGTGCTCTGGAATCCAAGGACAGAGTTTGGATATATTGTTAAATGAAATTGTAAAGAGCAGCGCCTGTAGGGTGCCAAGATCCCTGCGTTCCCAGTCCATGCCAGTGGCAATGCAGGGGCTCAGTGGTGCAGGGTATCACTCTCAGAGACTTTACATCTTTGGCTGTCGTTTGTTATCAAGCAGAGATATGTGCAGTTGAGACTTTGTTAATGAGGTATGAAGGCTACTTCTCCACAGTCTCAGAATCAAAGTATCCTTATTTATCTCTGATTTTATGTGTTATTTTTCTGTGTGCCAGTCATGGCTGTTAATAAAACACAGCCGCTCCTGTCTATGCAAAGAGGGGAACTAGGGCTCCAGGGCTACGTATGCATGCATTTAGTAGCTTCTAAAAAAAGTATGTAAAAACTTCACTTAACGAGCTAACAATTACAGTAGAGCACTGCAGGGCCTTCCTAAAATGATCAACAGCAGAGAGGGAGGAGGGAGCTCTCTTTAGCAAGAGGGAACTCTGGAGAGAGAGTAGCCATAGCAGTTCTTCATTTAACAGCTTCTTAGCCTCCAAAATTCCCTTAATTACAAACTGAAGAAAAATGAAAGAAGTTAGAGAGCTACAGCAAATCTTCCTGCCCCTAGACAATAATCCCCTTATTCTCCTGTCAGTTCGTTAGTCAGGTGAGACAAAATATTGGCCTGTACCTGTAAAATCTGAGTCCACCTATACTCAGTAGAACTCTCACTGGTTTTGACGGGTTCTGGGTTAAGTTTTAACCACAAATCTCAATATCTGGTCTTAGGACGAACTAACCATACAACTTTGAAAACATAATAATCAGGACAGCTCTTGACTCGTTTTTGAGTCACCATAAGTTGTCACCAATACTCTTGCTCAAACAAAAATGGAGCCTTAGCTTCTGTGCAAAATCACAGAAATAAATGTTTTGCATGGCACTCGGGGCCTTTCCTTCTGTACATGTCCAGGCCGGCCCTGCTCTGCAGGAAGTCCAGACTGGGGGAATTGCCCTGAAACATCCTTTACATCCCAGAGAAAGGACAACAGCACCTGGTTCTAGATGAGCACACACCTTCCTTTTAGAAACTCTTCTGCTGGTAATGGAAACAGAGCATCATCCTGAGGAGGGAAAAGACAGCTCAGTTTCACCGCCTCTACAGAGATGGTGCCAGTTACTGGTTTAACCACTAAAACATAAACACAGACACAGAACCATAAACATAAATATCTGGTGGAAATACTACACTGGAGTATCACTTTGGTAACTGTTGTTTGGCTGTATTCAATTAAGTAGATTAAAATTACGTCTCATAGTCATTTCCCATTGCTTTCAATGCCACCATCCCTCATTCAGGATACGGGAAGTAGTAACCACATTGCTGGAAAGCTTTCACAGTTCGTAAGGCAGAGAGTTTTCATATAAGGAAGAAAGGAATTATACATGAATTAGATAGAGGAGGCACAAGGGAAAGAAAGGGGAAAGTGATTTAGCAGAGCATTTCAAATGTTTTAATAAATCATAAATTTACACTGAAATGTCACTTTAGCAAGTTTCCCTTACAATGATCACTGAATGACAATATATACTTTGTCTGCTGTGTATGTGAAAGGGTGAGATGAAATGCCGTGTTTGCAGAACATTTCTAAGGAGAAATACTGATTGGAGCATAAATAATTTCAATTTTTACTACTTAAGGTCTTTTCACATACTCTCTCTTAGATCAGCATATCATAAGAAAAAAAATGAAACGATACAAATGTACAATATAAGCCAGAGATGTCATTCATAGTCCCTAAAAATATGAAATTAAAAAAAACTTGTGTTCCTATTATTTTGAAAATGGAACAAGTTTATGCTCTACTGATTTTTTAATGCAGTAGGTCTTGGAGAGAAGATGTAAGTTGATGCCATGCAGAGATGCAAGAAAATATTTTTTGAAGTGGAAGAATCAGATAAATCATGAATCACCAGTGTCACCGCTAAATCTGCGCATGTTCTTGTTGCTATTTTTAGATCACTGACCACCATCCTACTATCCTTGCCCAAGGATTTTAAGCACTCTTTTCAAAGTCTCGTAAGCAAGCGAGACAATCAAACATGATAAATCAGCATAATCACACCAGTACTTTCTGACTTTTTGTTCTGCTCTGAGCTGCAATTTTCCATTTAAAGCACTATTGCATCCCAAAATTTAGAGTTTTAAGCCAGAAACTATTTGCAGATTCAGTTAAAAAACAAGTGATTGATGGATGGATGTAAAAATCAATAGGTATGGATATAAGTCATCAGGTATAAGCTGACTATCAAAGATACTGAAAGCTCCATCTAGTTTTGCTTCCACAGAAAATATTCAACCATGCCAAAAGCAGATATTTTAATTAGTATATTTGCTTCTGTTTTGCAGATAACTCTCTTTGGAAGATAGATTCTAAATGGTCTAACTTTATGCATATTCCTGCTACATTTCAAGATTGTATTCCTATACATGTAGTTCTTAATGGTGTTAAACTCAACAGGGTTTAAGAAAACACATGCTAAGAAAAGCAAATTTTTTTTTAAAATCCTTTTTTAACCAAAATATGCTGCCATTGCACTGCTGTTAGCATTGTGAATCTGAGTCATCTGGACATAGCAGCATTTCCTTAGACATTCTGTAATAGCCCAAGACAGAATAGAAACCTAAGAAAACTGTTTACAGTAGACAGTAAAAGTAGCATTGTCTTTTTCCCTTCATCCTCACAATTTTTACTTTCTCACTCCAACTCATCAGATGTTTTATAACCACAGAATCAGAAAGATGTAGGTTAGAAGGGACCTCTGGAGGTCGTTTAGTCGATTGCACTATCACCAGCTTCTAAGTCAGATCCAGTCTCAAAACCAGACGAACTTACTGAGGGTCAAGGCCAATCCAGTGCTGAATATCTCTAAGGATAGAGATTCCACAACCTTCCTGGGCAGTCTGATTCAATGATTGTCCAACCTAATTTTTTTTCCTGGAGCCTATCTGGATTTTTCCTTGCTGCAAGTTGTGCTTTTCTTAAGTCCGCACCCTCTTTCACTTCTCCTTAACAGTAATTGAGACAAAATCTGGGTACAACACAACAACTTCTGTTGCTTTAGACAATGTGGTGTTGCAATAGTCCCTCTTAATTGCATTCAGACTTTCTCCAAAATATATTTTTCAAGTAGGAACTCTTTAGGGCTTTAAGCCACCTGAGGCTTTGCTGACACAGGCTTCATGATGGCATACTGGCATCTTTGATCAGCCTACTGTAAGACACATACCTAGTTGGCAGGGAAACAAGTTCTCATTGCTAATACTGAGGTCTACATCATTCAGAATTTTTTAGCAAAGCAAAGATTAAGGTATCTTAATCAGTCTGAAGTCCCTGGAAAGAAGTTCTTGAAAAAAGTTAATGCCTCTCTCAGAGAAAAGGGAGAAAAAAACACTGGTTGAGTGATGCCAAGTCATCTTCTGCATAAAGCTCATGTAGCCCAAGGGAGAATATGGGATGGCAATAAAAGGGGATGACTGTTTTTCAAAGAAAACATTGCTGAAGCAGTATTTCACATAACTGAGATTATAGCTGTAAGTGGGTAAGTATAGGTCTTCTCAGATGTTACTGTGACAAAAAAAAGCACTGAGACAACTGAAAGAGCCAAGGAATACTCACAGAGATATGGTGTGCTACTTTATTGACCTCTGTCACCTGGTTTACGCAGCAATATGAACAACAGCTGAATGAGAGTTGTTCTTCATTCTTTTCTTCCACTGAATCTTTGTTTATGTGTTTCTGTAAGTGGGAAAAAATGGATTCTAGGTATTGACAGTTTGACTTAACAGTTTAGATTAGCCATTGCACCTTGTAAAATAATTAGCCTGGAAGTGAAGAATCAAGCCCAGGAATGTGCTAAATGGAGCAATCATCCAGCAAAGTGAACAGCAAAAGGATTTTGCAGTCACAGTGAAAGAATCATTGAAACATCCATCTGTCCAGTACATAAATGAATAAAGGAGGCAAATGAAATACTTTTTTTTTACATGTTCTGCTGTGTGATCAGAATAAAAACAACAGAGCTTACAGGATGTACTATATTAGTCCCAGTGCCTGCTTTATAGGGCACCATGCCTTTTGAGAGCTACTAAAGCAATAAAAGTAATATCTGATCTCAACACCATAAGACAATTTCTGTGGAGCAGGAGATGTATGAAAAAAAAAGACTGCAGTGTGGCCTAACTGAACTGAAAATTGTGACAAGGACTAGTAAAACTGATAGAAATGAAGTTTTAATACTAGCAAGACATTTTACAAGCATGGAGAGATAGCTCCAGGAAGCCTACTTGTTTGGCTAATGAACTCAGACAGCTATACCACTCAAACACCAGCAGTCATACAGAATAAATTACCAAATAACCCAAACAAACATAAAACAAATTCAGTGACTGCAAGTGATGGTTTGTTTACTTTGGTGAGAAGGCAGAAGACACACCTAATAAAAAAGTAATCTGCACATGAAGACCTCTGACTGTAGCCAATACATCCTGGGGCAGCACTGAAAATGCTCAATTTCATCGTTATGAAATAGTCGGCAAGCTGATTAGTAGGAGACAAAGGCGGTATTTAAAAAAAGAATGGTTTATTGATTTCTGATCAACCACCCATCAGTGTTACCTCAAGCACACCGATGCACACTCAAGCACACTCACTGTTTTATGCTAGGGACATAACACAGCTCTGTTCTGCTAATGGAAAGGTCCTGTCCAGCCAGGATCACGCAGGACTGCTGTCCCCTTTACTCTGTGCTGTGGACCAAAGTGCCGCGTGTCAGGGACAGCTACAGAGGTTCTCTTCAAATGCACTCCCCTGACCGGCACCAGCACAGTGCCTGTGCTAATGTGGATGTAACCCAGGGCATCCAAGGGAGCTCCTGCTGCGCAGCACAGCTCCATCTACTGCTGCAACTATTCCCCAAGTAACAGGACCGCTCTGCTGCCCGGGTTTAAGCAACATTTCTGGTTCAGTAGAGTGCTGGTATCACTAGAAGGCATTCAAGGACAAGAGCCCAAGGAGCAGGGGCGTGCAGGGACGTGACGCTAAGACTGAAAAACCGTAGTTCAGGTTTACACAAATGATAAAAGAGGGTGCTCAGAACTTCTTCAGAAGCAGCGTGACACAAACTTCTGAATAGCTCTAACCAAAGGCAAAAATCCGTCTTTCGAATCCACTCCCTTGAAGTCACACCAGGGATGAATTTGACCCCTAGTGGAAAGGGAGTGTAATCAAATTACGTTAAGGGAAAGGGCTTTAATTAGTAACACTTAACTATAGTTACATTATTTCCATTGTGTTGTTGTATTTTTGTGATGTATAACTTATTCTTCATTAAGTGTTATCATGGTAATATTCCCTAAGTTGTGTAAGATTTTATTAGCACTTTGTCTTATTTGACGGCTTTATTCATGCACCTACTCAAGAGATTTTATAATTGTATTATAATATTAATAATTACTACTATATTACTGGATGAACACTGAAGTAAGACATTATAGCAATATAACTAAAGGAAAAGGAACCTAATTTCTTTTCGGTCTTCAGAGGTGATTCTCTTCCAGCAAGTATGAAGAATATCATAGCTCACGACCTCCTATGGAAACACAGAAAACTTTTTCAGTGCTCTGTTAAATCCCACATTTCAGATGAATCTCAAGAGAGGAGGAGCAACTTTTAATGATTTTGATGGTGGTGCTAAGGTCCCTCAGTATTCCCCAGGGAATTATATTCTGCTTCCCTGGGGAGCCTCCTCAAATGCCAACATTTTCCTGTTAGCTGAGAAAAAACTATTTGCACCTTCCTCTAACCCCCACTCTTAGAATTCATTGGCTCACATGTGGTGTCTGATGTGGGGAACTGCTATTTTGGCACCACACATTCAAGCTGGCAGATGCTAACTCACAATGAAAACATCTGTATCTTCAAACCTTCTATGCTGAAACATGCATCAGAGGAGGGTGGACTACTGCTTTTGGCAGCAACTCACAAAAAAGCAGCCTGGTAGATGAACAAACCAAGGTACTGCTAAAGGAAGACAGCTGGCAAATGAAAGTTTACCGTCAGGCTTTTTTTCCTCAGGTGCAACAACACTGACACCTATATGTGGACACAGGGTGGAAAGGGAAGACGTGTCTTGGCTTTGGCAATGTCAGTTCTTCCAACATCTTCCCTGAGCAGAGGTACAGCTAGACCCTATGCTGAGAAACCCCAGAGGCAGTGGGCACACTCCTTCTCTTGCAGATACTTGGAGAACGTCCACAGAGTCTCCACAATGCACTGTAAGTGCTCAAGCCCAGACTGTCAAAGCCTCAAATTCTGTTTTTTGTTATTCTTTAGGACTTTCATCTGTTCTTTGAGAAACAATCATTCCAGTCTGGCCAAAAAGATTTTCTCCTGCTTTCTCCTATGGAGATACTTTACCTTTCTACAAGAAATTAATTACCCACTTTGTACAATTTACTTTCCAAGTCCTTCACCTCTTGTCTTTCCTGTTCATGCACTCTGGCTTGACCAGCTGGCATTTAGATCCCTACAGAGGTCTCTGAGTGATGACACTGCCAAGCAGATCAGCCTCCCGGAAAACACTTCCTATGGTCAGCCCCAGCAGATTTGGAGCTCCATTTGGAGCTTTCTCCAGTTAATCCATGTATTGTCTCCTGTACGGCTTCTAGGTCACAATTTTTCTCCTGATTTTGAACCACAATTCCATACCAAGATTGTTTTGTTTCAGGAAGTCAGATAGGTCCCAGCTAGGGCTGGATTTCAGACCCCAGAACTTTTCAAGTTACATCTTTAAAAGGAAGAGAAATTTAATTTTCTTTATGTAATGTTTCCCTGTAATTATTATTAGCAGCAAAAAGCAGTTATATTAATACAGTCAAGCTGAATAAACAGGTTGTTATAAGTTTCTCCAGGGAGAAAAAAAAAATTATATCCTTCAGCAATGGCAATTTGGTTTTAAAATGTCACTGTGATTTCCAAGCCTTTATTCTTTAGGTGACTTTTTTTGAGTACCTCAAGAGCTGGCTGCTCCCTTAGGAATGGGAGCTGGGGGCAGTAGGGGCTACGCACAGGGGTCTGTCAGGACAGGGTCTGGCACAGCTGTGGGGGGCTGGAGACCAGCCTAGCTGGGGTGTTGCTGGGGCAGGGGAGGCCCTTCCCATGAAACAGCCCATCTTTCTCAGCCATCCACTGCTCCTGTGCAGTCTGACAGTGGAGACAGACAAGCTGATGGATACAGACAGACAGACAGCAGAGACAGACTGCCCTCGGCCCCCTATAGCCACGCTCAACACAGCCAGGTCTCCCGTGCAAGTTCATGTTTTGTCACAGTGTCTGTGGATAGTCTGCAGAAAGTGGAGAGAAAGAGTGAAAAACAAACCCCTCTTTCCACATGGGCAAATGAGGTATGGAGAATACTCACACCAAACTCAGACTCAGATGGGAAAAGGCTCAGCTTGGCAAATCAAATGTCATCAGCACTTTAGATGAACACACTCATCAGCAGAGGCATGTTTTTGCCAGTTGCTTGTACACCAGACTTTGGGGGAAAGCAAGGGGAACTGAAAGAGACAGATATGAAAACCAGTGGGTTTTCCACGGCTTTGAAATGTTGGCAACATGCAGACATCTGACTGCAGGACTGGCAATACCACTGGCCTGCTTAACAACTGGAATTGTGGTGCTTCTCATTTTGCAACTTTAAAACATGCAACCAGCTTACTGGTGCTGTTTTGGACAACAGTACATTCCTACCAGAGAGAGCTGCAGTGGAAAATCATGGATATCCTGACCTGCTCCTCAGCCACACTGGAGAGGGACTGTGTGTAAGCAGCCAGCGTGTGCTGGATCAGGAAAAGAGAAGTGCAATGAACTGAAAAATCTCACAGCTGCATGGCTACAGCAGGAGAGAGTGTGCCATTAATTAACAAGTGGATGCAGTATATTGCCTAATGTCTAAATCTACCCCTCCTCAGACAGACAAGTACCTGCATTAAGTAAAAATCCTAGTGAATACTGGAAGTAACACGTCAATATTATTTATAACACATGAGGACTTGGCCTCATTATTTTAAGAAGCCAGTGGCTTTTCAGCTTTGTGGCTGTTACAATTTCTAATTCCCACACTATATCTGAGTTAAATTATTATGAGTCTCAAAAATTCATGAAATTAATTGGAGGAGTTCACGGCATCAAAAATGTGTTTTACATGTCTAGACAAATCTGATTATCATCATACCCTTCAGAAATATGTTATATATTCCCAGCATATCAGATTTTACATAACATTACCATTAAATGAGGTCTAACTTCAGCTGACAAACCAGAGAATAATGATCAGGATGGTAATTTGCTTCAGTTTTAAGAGATTAATTATGTTAATGTCAAGTAAAGATAAGATATTTGACAATGGCATCAGACGGTTTTGAATAAAAAAACCCTTTCATTTTATGTTAAATGTATTTTTAAAATGTATTTTCAGTATCATAAGTAAGGTAAAATAAAAATCAAATTAAAAATTCCATTGCATGGAGTTTGCTGCAGTGGTAGTGGAGTATTTTGAGATTAAATTGAATTCCTACTTAGCTGAAAGTAAATAGGAGCACCAAATTCATAGGAAAGGTGCAGTCCCAGAACCTGCAGAATTACAAATTTGTCACAATAATTTAGAAGTCTGTGGACATTAAAGGAAAGAGTGGATCTAACTCCGCTTCCTGAAGATGGTATGAATTTTCCCAGTGATTAGTGTGAAAAAGGCAGACCTTACTAAATAAAACCAGATAGAAGCTTGGGTTATCACTTGCTGTTTCCCTGCTTTGCATCTAAAGCCAGGACAGCTGGATTCTTACTGTCTTCCCCAAAAGATAAAGATGGTTTCATGGTTATTGTTGTGATCATTTGGGGCCTGTTGAGAAAGCAGGTTATCTCTCTTGCTCCAGAAGTGAAATTGCAGAGCTGACAAGAAACAAATGAATTTAATTCAGCTGAAGCTGTGGAAGGCACAGCAGCCACTCAGAGCGAGGAACAGGTTGCAAAAGGCAGTTTCAGAAATGGACCACACTCAATCAGCCCAGACCAGGATCCAGTTGTGTTACTTACTGAAAGCTCCAGCAGGATTGTCTCATTATCTAGATAAATACGATGCACAAAGCCATGCCAGAAGCATCATAATACCTAATTCTCAGTTCTGTGTGAAAAAACTGAGGTACAGAGAGCTTGAATGTTATGCTACTGGTTACACAAATGAGACTAGAACGTCGATGGCCTCTGGGCAGTGAGCTCCTGCCCCACATTACCTAGAATGCAAGGAGGACAATGTAAACCAAGAGCTGGAACATGAACATTTACCCAGGCAACCTCTTAGGTACAAGGCAACGTGGTCTGCAACGAGCAATTCTCCCAAATGTTCTGCAATATTACACTCACCTGTGTTGGTCAATGCCTTTCAGAGGATATTTTGTTGGCTGCATGAACATGAAAAGAATTATGTTCCACATAAAAGGAGTTATGCTATTAAGCATGCCCTAAACTTTGTCCTGTCTCAGTTTTAATTAATACTAGTCAATGCTTTGCAAGGACAGGAGTAAGGCTGCTCTTCTTTTGAATCCCTTCTTTCTGTAAATCTTTCCTGTCCCAGTTAAACTAATCAACATTCTTACAATGCTTTTTCATATGAAACTGTCACTATTCTTTTAAAGTGTCGCAATCTACCAATTACCATTTTCTACTGCTTATAACACTTCTTTCTTTTCATTAGCACTTCAAAATATTCTCACGTTCTACAATATCTCATTAAACTGGAATCCTGATTATTTCTATTGTGCTAGCAAGTGTGTCTCTGGCACAATAATGGTCTTTTTTTCTTTTTTAACTACCCAAATGAAGCAAAAATCAGTTTAATTTCATTCTTTCCAGATGAATCCCAACTTCTTTTATTTAAGCATCTGTATTTGTATGATACAATCCCTATTTATATTTCCAACGCTACACTATTCCACTGTAATGAAACATCTTTTCATGGCATGTCCTCTACAGTCTTACTGTCAGGATGTAAGCATGCATACTAAGGCAAAATTATGAGCAAGACTTTAGTAATTTCCACCCCATTTTGAAGCTCTTCCTAGCTCTGCAGTGGCAAACAGCCCCTGTGTAGGTGGAGTTCCCTATGTAGAGCTGGGCAGATGCACCTCTGTTCATGTGATACTCGCTTTTTTCTTGCCATGAAAAGTTGATGCATTATTACTTTGTGATTGCTGGAAATGTTCAATGTGAAGCAAAATCACAAAATGTAAAGAGTAGTCCAGTTCTTGAATGCTGCTGATGTAAATATGAGCCAAGAGAGAAGAGATAACAGATGGAACATGGAGGTAATAACAATATTATTCAGGCCAGTAAAAACAAGGAATGATCACAGAAAGCAAAATGTATCTTTTCATTAGTTATCACATCAAGAGGTAGTTTGACAAAGAGTCAAAAAAAGAGAATGAGGTGGTTTTGCAGATATTTATAAGGTATGTGAGATGGAACTTCATGAGGAAAAATGTTAAGGTGTTTGCAGAGGTGGATTTTCACAAGCCTCTAAGTAATTTTAGAACGTGCGAAATATTGGCTTTTAGTAAGGCTGATAGTCATAAAGCACTTTGAAACTGCAGGTGTAATTTTCTTCTGACTCACTTTTGAAATACAGATAAATTACAATCTAAACAAAAATAAGTTGCTTTACTAAATAATGTCAAGCATAATTCTCTGAGAGTCCCAGCTGCTGTAAAATCATTATTTGGCCTTTGGTGAATGATTTAGACTGTCTACAGTGATGTCTATTTCCCAAGTGAGTTGTGGGCTACAATTAATCTTTGCAAGGGTTCTATGAGAGAGTAGAGAAGACAAACTTTGAATGATCAAGCACTAAAGGCCTTTTACCTTCAAAAGCATTGGTATTTGTGGAGTATTGCTAGAAAGTAGCATGGCAAACTGTACCCAATCCAGGAGACTCCTGAAATACATGTAGGATAACTTCTTAGGCCAGATGATGGACAGCAAAGGGAACACGATACTAGTTGATGGTAACCAACATAAGTGAGCTAACTGGGGATGTCAAGACTGGAGGTAGACTAGGTTGCAGCAATCATGCATTGGTGGAGTTTGCAGTCTTGAAGAATATAAGTCAAGTAAGGAGTAAAGTCAGGCTCCCGAACTTTGGGAAGGCAGACTTCCAACCCTTCAGAGAGATTGTCAGTGGGACCCCTGGGAGACTGCCCTCAGGGGAAAGGGAGCAGAACAGAGCTGGCAGATCTTTAAAGAAATCTTCCACAAAGTGCAAGAGCTGGCGATTCCCAGGAGCGAGAAATCGGGCAAGGGAGGCAAGAGACCAGCATGGCTGAGTAGTATTTGACCTGCTGGTCAAATACAGAGATAGAAGCAAATGCATAGGCAGTGGAAACTAGGACAGGTAACGTGGGAAGTGTACAGAGAAGTATGATTGTGTAGGGAGGGAGTGAGAAAGGTCAAGGCAAAACTGGAACTGAGCCTGGCAAAGGACACAAAAAACAGAAGGAGCTTCTAGAGGTATGTTAAGTGGAAAAGGAAGGTCAAAGAAGGTGGACCCCCTCTGAAAAATAATACTGGTGAACAGGTCACAACAGAGGAGAAGACTGAAGTAATCAACAACTTTTTGCCTCAGCCTTCAACAGCAACCTCTCTTCCCACACCCCTCAGGTGGATGGACAGCAGGAGGGAACTGAGAGAGCAAAGTCTCTCCCACTGTAAATAAAGATCAGGTTCATGAGCACCTGAGAAACCTGAACGTACAGAAGTCTATGGGACCTCATGAGAGGCATACCAGAATCCTGAAGGAATTGGCTGATGTAGTTGCCAAGCCACTCTCCCAGATATTTGAAAAGTCATGGCAGTCAGGGGAAGTCCTGGGTGACTGGGAAAAGGGAAACATTCCATCTTTAAAAAGGGAAGAAAGGATGACCCTGGGAACTACTGACCTGTCAGCCTCACCTCTGTGCATGAGATCACGGAACAGACCCTTCTAGAAACTCTGCTAAGGCACGTGGAGGGCAGGGAGGTGATTTGGGACAGCCAGCACGGCTTCACCAGGGGCAGGTCCTGCCTGACCAACCCAGCAGCCTTCTGTGATGGGGTGACTACGTCAGTGGATCAGGGAAGGGTTACAGATGTCGTTTATCTGGACTTCTGTAAAGCTTTTGACACAGTCCTCCACAACACCTTTTTCTCCAAATTGAATACAGATGGATTTGATGGTGGACTCTTAGGGAGATTAGGAATTGGTTGGATGGTCACATCCAGAGGATCATGGCCAATGGCTCAGAGTCCTGATGGACATTGGTGACAAGTGGTGCCCGCAGGGGTCCATGTGGGGACCAGTGTTATTTAGTATCTTCATTAATGACACAGACAGTAGGTTTAAGTGCCCCCNAGGTTTAAGTGCCCCCTCAGCACACTTGCAGGTGACCCCAAGCTGAGTGGTGCTGTTGACACACCTGAAGGATGGGATGCACCCAGAGGGACCTGGACAAGCTCGAGAGGTGAGCCATGGGAATCTCATGAGGTTTATCAAGACCAAGTGCAGGTGCTGCACCAGGGTTGGGGCAGCCCCCAGTACTAAAACAGGCTGGGAATGAACAGATGGAGAGCAGCCCAGCCAAGAAGGACTTGGGGGTGCCCAGAAAGGACTGGAAGGTGACTGGCCTACAAGGAAAACAATGGTGGCAAGTACCCTTCAGCACTCCCCAGGGGGGCAACTTAAGCCACATCTTTGTTGAAAAACTAGAATGGTAATTCTTATTATCAGAAAGAACACTCCATATACATGTTAGGTGTCTGACTTACATTAAGCTAAATGAACATTAACAAACCAAAAGCAATTTATAGCCACTTAAACAAAAATTAGTTGTCCTATATGTTATCCACATTTTCCTACAGTAGTTTATGACACTATAAACCTTCTGTGATCCTCTTATTGCTTTAAATCTTTCTAGGAAAATGAAGATAAACATATGCAACAACTATGTGAAAAAAAGTATCCATCTTCTTTTTATTTGGCTATGTTCCATATCAAGCTGCCAGTATACACCAGGTAATTTTTAAAAAGATGGGGCTGGATCTGCCTCATTTTTGGGCCACGGGTAATGAGTTTTCATTTTTTCATATTGTAGATAACATGTAGTAGAGAATTTTGTCTCCAATAAAGAAAAATAATTATTTTTCTAGATATATTTCTTCTTTGCATGAAATTTGCTTTAAATAGGTCCTCTCCCAGAAGAATGAGATCATTGAAATCAGGGCAGAAAAGTCCATAGTACACCCTGACACGTGATTCAACATAAACAAGCTCTAAAAGCTTAGTATATTTGTATAATCATGTTATTTATAACATTGAACATTTGCTTCTACACTGCACTGCTGAAAGTATTTTCTTTCCAATCAATTTCAGTGCATACAAAGCATCAGAAAAAGACTATACTTCCCTCTGATTAAAAGAAATCTGATACTGAAACTGGAACTGATTGAGACTGTGCCCAACTGTTCAGAGAACCAATTATTTTGCACATTAACCTAAGCTCCCCTCAGCAGTTACTGTAAGAGAAGAACATGTCAGATCCTAGTTTCAGATGAAGACAAAATACCACCACTATTGAATTATCACAGGCTCCATCTGTGCTGAAATTTAAAATGCAATCAAAATAAAAATGTATTTACAAAATTTCACATTTCAAAGTATACTTTTGACTCTGTGCTGCTTTTCTATACCAAATAATAGTTTTTTTCATGTATCTTAAGTAAGCTTGAGGTACAGAAAATATTCTTTATGATCCAAATTTTTACCACAGAATTCAGCTGTTCAAACAAAAAGACGGTTACAATTCCTTTTGTTGTTATGCATTTCAGTTAGTGCATGCAATACCACACACAAAGTGTCAAAATATGGATAGGCTGTCTTATTTTTGAGGATTATCACAGATTCCAAACCAAAATATTCTAAATTAAGATACATTGCATTGTTGCTAAGAATTCTTCAGGGAATTTGAATATTGGAGCTGAATTTAAAAAGCAAAAAACTCCACAGTCTACTAGGTAAATGAAATTGCAGCTGTGCAAACTCTTCAAAAAACCCACTAAACTGCATTGACATTTCTAGGGGAAGACAGAAACTAATTGTACATTCTGATTAGCAGTGTGACTACCCTGTGTCTTAGGGCTAAATTGCTCCTTGTGATCTGCTCACTTCAGTGTGAAATCTTTGAGGATGTCTGTACAAGACCAACATAATGCACTTCTTATGCTGCCCTGATCTTGGAGGATATATGCTAGTGGGTCTGCATCTGACTTCTGTTTCATTAAACATGCTTGCACGTTTGCCTAAAATGCTCTTTGTTTTCTTTCCCTCATTATTGTCCAGACCTGCCGTGTTCCTCACTCCACAGCACCTCACTTGTTAGGAGAACTTATTCAGTGTACGATCTCTCTAGTGTTTCAGGATTCTTCGAGCTGGAAGTCAGAATCTTTTTCTTAGTTTTACAAGGAAAGAAGGCATATGTTGTCATGTTCCTGTGTCTGACCTCCTCTTCCTATCATAAGCACTAGGATAAAAGGGCTGATTTCACTTGGATTTGGCAAGAGATACAGATTTCAGAGGTGTAATGCTTTGACACTGATGGTGGGCACTGAAACCCAATTTGACCCGATGAAGTAGACCTTCTCCGGGCAATGAAGGACTTACCTACCTCCCAACCACACATACTGCAGAGATACTCGAACCGGTGGCACCTGAATTCCAGTGCCAGCAGTAGCAGCAGCCCAGCCGTGCCTCTCTGAATTGCTTTGCTTATTATTGCATTAGTTATTATCTGAGGCAGGGTGCAGACACACCTGCTCAGGCTGGAACTAAGCTCCATCACACAATGTAGGTTAGATGCAGTCACAAGGATGACGGAGGATAAAAGAGACCTCTGTCAGACATTTTTAACACAGAGTGTTTACTGAATAAGTCAGAATATCGTGAGCATAACCAAGTAGCATATTTTTAAACAGAGACACACACACACACACACAAGATGCTAAGAGAAGTTTGGGACTGATGTACAGCTGACAAACCCATTTTGGATTTTTGACGGCTTAAGTGGAGAAAGGAAAATTATGGTTATTACCTAGGACAAAATTATTAGAACCTGGGAAAACCAATGCTTTGTTAATCTTTGGTAAAATAATCAGAACAAATGAAGTCATGCAGTCCATGAAATGGATGAAGCCTTACCAGTGGTAATAATGGCACTATGGAAATAAGAGAAAATGTAGACTCCATGTATGCTACCAAAAACCCAACAAACAAACAAACTTACAACAAATGCCCCCACCCCCCAGGAAATAAGAGAAGCACCAAAACTTCAGAGTTTAAAAATGGATTTTGCATAGCACACAGATCTTATGAATTTTGCATGGTACAGATCTTAAGTGTTGCAACAAACACACAAACCAAGATGCAGGAAGACACAGTAGATTATTTCACTTTGGAGGAGTCTGCACACCTCAGTAGAGCAGCAAAGTCCCGGGCAATGATGACCAGTTGAGCATTACAAGAGTTCCACTGAAAATAAGGATATTTCTTTCGGGCCACATTATCAGGCATATACTGAAATATTTTGTTTTGTTAGCTCAGAGCAAAGGATTCCATACAAGCCAAAATGCTGGATTAGTGAAAGAAGTGCTATAAATGTAAGGTAACAACTAAAAGAGGTACACAGAGATGCTGTATTCCTCACGGGATACATACATATCTTAATACTGGCAAATCGCCAGACTCTGTTACAGTGAAGCACCTCTTTTAAGATATGCACCAATCAAGCCATGGGTATATGTCTCAGGAATAAACATTTTGTTCCGTGAAACTTTACTTCTACTTCTTTTTTTCTGGTTCCCCCATGGATTTTTGGACTTGTTTTTAATGACAATGTGCATTTGATCCCAAGTTATTCCATCAAATGTCATCCATAAGATATATAACCAGAAGATGTGATAGCATCTTTGATATTTGTTCTTGGACAAATTATATCCTTTTATGGTATCCTTTACAATACACATAGATAATATAAGAAGAAAGAGACAGCAGAAATCCGTAAGTTTGAAAGGTGATTTGCACTCCTCATACAAAGAAACAGCAATAAAAATTGGAGATTTATGATACAATTTACTCCTTCATTAAGCAGCAGACATTGTATATGTCAGCCACGGGCTATAAGCATTTCAGTACTGGTTCTGCCTCGTGTCTCATTAAAACCTGATAAAAGAAACAGTAGTCTAACTTTAGCTAAACCTGCTACTTTTCCAAATGAAGTATGCTGTCACATTTTTACAAATTAGAATGTGTATCTATTTGGATGCATGTACAACCACTGAATATTTCACTAAAATTTTAGAAATATCACATCATGAAAAACCTGTTAAGTCAGTTGTACATGATATACAATGAAGTTCAATGGTTGATATTTTCTTCACCTACTGAGTCTCTTCTTTCTTGAGAAAGGTGTAATATTTGTCACATCTTTTGTAGGCATTGTTCTCTGCCATTGCCTCACAGCTGACTTCCACAGTCCATATTCTGTCTAATTTCTGAGTCACAGATGACCTTGCAGGCAATCAACTTTTATTACTTTCTGTCAGATAGTTGGGTTGATGTATAACTCTATTTCTATAACCAGGCTATTTCCTCAGCAGGTATCTGAATTTTATCAAATGTATCACTTATCAAATGAAGCTCTTCATATAGGCATGCTTTTCTTGGTTTAAGAGCAGTTTGTACTTGAAAGAGATGATCATCATTACAAATTTTTTCCTGAAAATAGTATGTATCATTGCACATAAATTCCTACATAATGCCACATTTTCATATGAACACACTCAAGTTGCATTTGTATTGCAAATTTATGCATGTAAAGTAAGCATTTGCACAAGTAAAATAAATAAAGGATTGCACAAATTTGAGGGGTTTTGGCATAACTTAGTCTGATTCTCTATATTTAAACATCTAGCCCTACACATCCTAAACACAAATTAGTTTATGTCAACTTTAAAATCTGGGACATTTACCGTGAACAGTTTGTGCAATGCAAGAGAAAGAAGAGATATGGAGCCACAAAAAGTTCACTTTTTAGACTGTCAGAGCTTGGAAAAGTTATGCACATCTTACTGGTGAAACACAAAGCTGTTGGCATATACATTGCCTCAGTGTAGTTGCTGTGAATGTGTAGGTACCTTAAACCTTCCTGACCTCTGTGGGACTTCACTGACGTCCCTCTAGATTTCACAAAGGTGTAAGTGAAGAACAACAAGGAGAGTCTAATGCACAGCTAGGTTTCCAATTGTCCAAATATCAACCTAACCATTGCATCACTATGGCTAGTACATTCACTTTCTTTAGGGTGTACATTGAGATAGGTATCAGTGAGAAAAATATATTTGGTAACAAGCAATATTGTTTATTCATGTAAGGGAGATTTGAGAGAAAGATGTTGTGAAAGATTTGCCAGTTAATCTTTAGAGTAAAAGAAAGAAATACAAAATACATATCACAGTGGATGATCTGAACCCCTTACTGAGACAGAGTACTTAGTGAAGAAGGTGAATGTATCTGGCAAAGAAGCCTGAGTCTAGACAGTTTTTCTGCCAAAATGTATCTGAGCCATGCTGAATCACGGAGATGCTTCTTATTCCTGGAAATTTGCAGTGGCAGATACAGTCTTTTAGTTTATTTCACGTGGATATGCCTGCCTTTTAAAACATCACCTTTCTGGTGCCACAATCCACACTGTATGTCCTTTAAGGCCCGAGTCTCCTTACATTTTTCTCGTGTTTCAGCCTAATACTCTGGCTGATTATTGCCACATAAATGCTAAGGAGCTACCTAGACCTCCCACCATTGCCACGCTGCAGCCTTTAATCACTGCTGTTAATAGTCAGTTACTTGTCTGAAGCGAAGGATGCTCCTTGCTTTCAAGGAGATTACTGCACAGGTCTTGAATACCAAATGGAATCTCAGCAACATCTTTCTGTTACCACTGAGGAAAACTAATACAGAATTAGAAATAAAGCCACATTCAGTCAGGTGTTACTCCTTGACATAGCAAATATATTTATATTATATATGCAAAGCTAAATCGTGACAGATTGTACCTGCAGGAGGCAAAACATCTCTGTCAAATCAAAGCTTCTCACCTCAAAAATAAATAATTGCATCATGATAACAGGTTTCAGTAAGACACTGGGGGCACATGCTGTGCTGTCTTGATTTTTGGCTAAATAAATCTGTGCTCTGTTGTTTATCGGATGAATAAACCTTTGGGACATGTGACAGTGTACAACTAGAACACGATGATTCAACATTCAGGCATTTTTAATCAACGCTTCAAAACTTAAAACACTTGATTAATAGTTAGCAAACATTATCTAATTGAACCTTACAGTGCTCTCAAGTACCTAGTACTACTCTTTATACCTGACAGATACCAACCCTGGAGTTAAATCAGCTGCTTGCAGCCACCAATGGAGTTGATATCGAGGCCACGATTAGTGCTCAGGAGTTCCTGAGTCATGGTGCAGTTTCATGTTGCAGTGAAACTGTTCTAAGAGCAAGCTGTGACTGAAAAGAGAAGCCTGCTCGTCATCTCCCCTGGTCTCCTGTTGCCTGTCCTGTGCTAGCTTTAGCACTCATGCAACCACACAACCAAGCCACATGATATTCACTGTGAGAGGGCCTGAACCTACTGCAGATGTATGGAATCCTGCTTCTCAGGGAGATGGAACTCGCTGGATATGCAATGTGGATACCTCTGTACATGAGCAGGAAGTCCAGCATGTTAGACTAGTTCATGTGGGTGGATAAGGAATAGGCAGATGTTGCATCCAGAGCCTCAAGAGCCTTTAGGATGGCCCCCTTATCTATAAAATGTTCTGCTAGAAAGAACTGATCTAATATATAAGGCCTAAAATATCTGTAGGCTCACAGGATATCTGTAATCCAGGATTCTTAGTAAAAAGTTTTCTTTTTGCATTACTGTCTTTAAGATTATTGAGTTCTTACAGACATGCCACCATGGTTAACCTTCTGCTGTTATTGGTGCTTTTTCACAGTAAGAGTAATTGTTATTTAACAATAATCAGTGCTTCTGATGAAACATGACTGGGGTTTTTTCTTACTTGTTCAGAGAAAGTATTTGAAGATAAACTTTATTCACTCAAGAATTAATTTATTTTTAATTTTGTCACAATTCAGCAATATATTTATATGTAGGAGTTAGATTTCACTGTAAACAGAGGAACAGTTGGTGTTCCAAAATTTAGTTCATAATTATAAATTGGTAATTGCATATCTAATAGTAAGCTTGTAATTAGGATCATCCCCACAGTTCAGGTTATTCTTAGCTCTGAGGTCATAGGCAATTCAGTGACTCAACCAAACATCGTAACACTTAACCACTTGTTTTTCATTACTACTTCTATTACTTGAAATACGTTCATTAAATGAGGAGTATGCATACTTGGTCATCTGCATGTAAATAAGATTACTATTTCCAAGCTTCTATGCTAGAATTACCTTACCCTGCCTCCAGCTATACACCTCCAGCTATCAATTTTAAATTTTATTGGGGCTGTAGATTTTCAAACTTTCCTGGGGCTTTTTTGGAGAACCTACTTTATCTACATGATGGCCGCTGTGACTGGGCTGCAGTAGGCACTGCCTCCTGTCCCATCCACAATGCTACGTAAACAAAGGGCAAAGCACTAAAAACCTGCTGAGACCTTTGATCTCCTAGCTCACAGGAGTCCCTAATCCTCCTAATCTGCAGCTGCTCATGCTTTCAGCATTCCCCATATCTTCATGCGCCTGGAAATAATCCACATCTCCAGCTTTTCAGATGACCGTTCCAGCTCTTCCACATTTGCTTCTCTATTTGTGGCAACTGCTTCTCTCATAATCCCTTTGCTTTTCCTAATCCATCATACGCCCCATGAGCCTGCCATACCACCTGCCTTTCTCCCTTTCTCCTCCTTTATTCTCTTTCACATAAACACCAATATATCTGAGCACCTTTGCACCTTCTCATACCTCCAAACTTTCTTTCTCCTTCCTTTCTCCATGATTCTCTCCCCAGACAAGCTCTCACTTTACTCCTGTATACACATATGTCACTGGCAACTTGACTTCAGTCCTTCTTTCTTTCAGTTTGAGCAGACTCCTCTCCCCTTCTGGCTTCAGAAGACACCACAAACAGTGCTAGAAAAAAAGAATAAAAAAAATAAAGTTTGTACTAGTAAACATAAGAAAATTAAAACACTCCTAGTACAGATCACAAAAGGCAAAGTGTTAAGTTCCACAAGTATACGAGCTATGCACTCTATAACCTTCTTCAACGTTAGTTTTTTAATGGATATTTACTACGAAGTCCTTTTGGAAGAAAAAACAAAGTTATTTTAGATATAATTACAATACAGTATACTGTACAAACACAATTCAGATGATTAAGACGGTGGTGGTAACAGTCTCTGACCTTTGTAAAGTTCTTATAAAAAAAGTCCTTGATCAACACACTTTATACCGGACTGTAATGACTTGGTAATTGCACAGTTGTTTCTAGAACCAGACTTCACATCTGTGAGGAGCAAACAGAAGACTGAAGGACAGAGGAGCAAAGTCCAAGTCGTCCAAGCTGTTTAACTGAGCAATTGAAATACTTTATAAATAGTGGACTCAATTTTCAACTCTGAACTTTTTGGTTTCATGTTTTGTTTCTTTGACAGCTGTAGTATCTTACAGCTGTTCCTGTAGGGTTTGTGGGTCTTTTTTCTTACTCTTAAGTCAACAGTATCTGTTGTTAACCTAAGCTCTAGCTCAGATTCTGCACCTGTTCCACTTCAAATATTACCAGGGATTAATTAGGCTCATTTTCCATACTCTCCTGATGCTGAATTACAGGTATTGCTCAACCACATAGCATGAAGATGTTTGTATTGAGAAACGAAGAACCAAGCAGGCTTTGCCAGCACACCCAGCTTATGTCACCATCAAGTTGGCCTAAAGTATTTTATTTGAGTAAGTGGAGTTTGGTTTCCAGTTTGTTTACTGGCGATGATGGTTTTAGTTCAATGTTGTGACCTTTCTTGTTACCTAGTTCTCAAGAGATAATGTGGACAAGCTGGATGGAGCCCTGAGAAACGTGATGTAGTGAGTGGTATCCCTGCCTATGGTAGGGGGGGCCTGGAACTAGATGACCTTTAGGGTCCCTTCCAAGTCAAACCATTCCCTGACTCCATGATTCTGTGATAATATTCAGTCCTTCTAAATAGCAAAACTTTTTTTTTTTTCCCACTCATACTGGAAGTGTATTGCGGTATGAAAATGCAAGATACATTAACAAGATTTGAGTGTTGGAAACTGGAGCTAAATTGGGTCCGAAATGAAGGATTACCAGGCTTAAACAAGGATGGGAACACCCTCGCGTGTCGGGAACAAGAAGCACGTGTATTGGCATTAACTGCTGCTCTGGTAGAGCGCTGCTGAACTGCAAAGGCTTCTCCAGGGAAGTGCTGCGCGTTGCAAGCACACCTGTAACCAGCATCCAAGAAGGAGCAGTAACTAAAGCAAGGAGGAGGGGTAACTAAAGCAATAAATACACATGCCAGGAAGAGCTGATGGGCTGTGTATGCAGGCCGAGGGCGGGACCAGGCGGCCATTGCCTCATACACCAGGGGGAGGTGTGCGCGGGGGAGTGGGTGAGAGCAGAACAGCCCACGCCAGCTTTTAAGTGTGTGGCTGCTCAGATGCCTTCCCTGCTCGCCTACCCCTCCCGTGCGGCTCCTCGCAGCTCCTCCCGCAGCCCCGATCCCTCCTCCCCTCACAGCCGGGCCCCGCCCCGCCCTCCCTCGCCATTGGCCGCCGCCCGCGCGGAAGGTGGGGCGCGGCGCCGCTGGGCTTGCGCGTGCGCGGTACCCCCCTCCCCGGGCCAGCTTCCCGCTCGTGCCGCTCCGCTTCCGGGTCGAGGGCTGCGCGCGTCCGCC
>WBMZ01009937.1:0-55351 GCA_013400975.1 Atrichornis clamosus
GGCTGCGGCGGTGGCGGCATGGCGAGCTGCCGGCGGCTGAGCGGCGCGGGGTTGCGGGAGGTGCTGGGCCCGGCGCAGGGGCTGCTCTTCGATTGCGACGGTGTCCTGTGGGCGGGCGAGCGCGCCGTGCCCGGCGCTCCCGAGCTGCTGGAACGGCTGCGGCGCAGCGGCAAGGCCGCCCTTTTCGTCAGCAATAACAGCCGCCGCTCGGTGGCCGAGCTGGAGCGGCGCTTCAGCCGTCTCGGCTTCCGTGGCGTGCGCGCTGAGCACGTCTTCAGCTCCGCGCTCTGCTCCGCGCTCTTCCTCCGCCAGCGCCTCCTCGGCGGCGGCGGGAACGGGAGCGGGGCCGGCCGCGTCTTCGTGCTGGGCGGCGAGGGGCTACGCGGAGAGGTGCGCGACGCCGGGCTGCGCCTGGCGGGTGAGGATGAGCCGGCGCCCGGCGAGCCGGTGCGCGCCGTCCTGGTGGGCTACGACGACCAGTTCACCTTCGCCAAGCTGGCGCAGGCCTGCGGCTACCTGCGCGACCCGCAGTGCCTTCTGGTGGCCACCGACCCCGACCCCTGGCACCCGCTCAGCGACGGCCAGCGCACCCCCGGTGAGCCCGCGCCTCGTCCCGTGCCGCCCCGGGGGGAGGGGGCTGGTGGCGGGGGTGGCCTCGGGTGGGGTTCGCTATCCCAGGTGCGGGCGAGGCGGTTCCCAGTCAGGACGAGCAGGGCTGCCTTGACGTGTCCCTGCCGGCTCCCGAAGCAGGACTGCCAGCATCCCGCTTGCCTATCCGCTGGTGGGACCCCAGGTGCTGAGCTTCCCGAGGCTACTTCCTTTCCTCCTCCTTCCCTCCCTGCAGGGACTGGCAGCCTCACAGCCGCGGTGGAAACTGCTTCAGGCCGCAAGGCGCTGGTGGTGGGGAAGCCCAACACGTACATGTTTGATTGCATTGTGGAGCGTTTCGGCGTCGACCCATCCCGCACCCTCATGGTGGGAGACCGTCTGGAGACAGATATCCTCTTCGGCAAGAACTGCGGCCTCGCCACCATTCTCACCCTGACAGGTGTTTCCCGCCTGGAAGAGGCGCAGGCCTACATGGCTAGCGACAGCCCTGCTGCCAAGGATCTGGTGCCCAATTACTATGTGGACAGTATTGCAGACTTGATACCGGGCCTGGATGAGTAGCAGTCTGTACATGTGAGGGCAGAGGGGTCAGGCTCCCCATCCCAGATTTCCATCTGTTCCCATTTCTCTCTCACTGCCCTATTCACTCAATTCCTGGTTTCTTCACATTCCAGCGTCCTTCTTTGGGGGCAAAATGGGAAGGGGATTGGCAGGAGGGGACAGGTTTCAAGTTGTCTCTTTTCTGCTGAGAGCTATCCGTGATGGACAGAGTCCTTCTATCCCTCACTGCCAGCTGCCAGCATCTTTGAGAGAGAGCTGGAGGCCTTGAGGCTGCCAGGGGTGGATCAAATCAGTGTCTGTGTGGCCTCTCTCCCTGCAGGGGTTAGGAACTGGCTGTCTTAGTATTATTTTTCCCTTGGATAACCAGTGGCGGCCTTTTACTTCTGTCCTTTGAGTCATAACTCTTAACTTCTGAGCTGCATCCCTGCAGTCCTTGTGGTAACACCCTCCTTGCCAGGGGCCTGGCTGACATTGTCACCCACCTGGTCTCTGTCAGTGCCAGGGCACATGGAAGGAGTGTGTCAGAACTCTGGAGCGATGAATGAGAGCATCTCTGCCTCCCACAAGTGAAAGAGAGCATTGCCTCATCTCCTCTCCCCTATCCCTTAGAGATGTTTCTCCCACCACCCCTGCCCCGACTCAGTTAATAACTGTGCCAGTGTCCATCTGAAGGACAGAAGAGACTGGTTTGAGGGGGGGTTTTTTGTGCCAAACAGACAAGCTGTGACTGCACACAGTGGGTCTGCAGTTGTACCTTGTTTTCAAGTGCCCTTTCTGAAGGGGCTTGTGAAGGAGAGAGGGCTCTTAGACCATGACAACACAGCATTAGTGAACTGTACAGCTCTCCCTGGTTCCCCCTTCTCAGTTGGATTTTGTCATAGTACAGTGAGAGAAAAGGGCTGATGGGGGTCTGTGCTCCAGCTGCTGGTGTACAGGTGAGACGGTGATGGTGTTGTCACTGCTGTGAATGTGTCACAGTCCTCAAAATCATTCCTTGCTGCTTTGTCTTTCTACGTTTTTTAATTTCTTGATCTAATTTATTTAAAATTATTTATTGTTCAAATATTGTATTATTTGTATAAAGTATGCTGACTGGTTGCACCAAGGGGACAGGAGGCAGTGCCTTTGGGCCTCCCTTACTGTCCATGTCCCATGTTGATGTTCTTACACTCACTGTGTCTGTATATAATAAAGTGTGAGCATAGGCTGGAAATGGCCTCCTTTTTTTTGCTGATGGTCCCATCCAGATGAAACTGTCCTAGGTATCTTTGAGCCCTCAAAGATGAGAACATGGCAAGACCTTTCCTCACTCAAAGGGGTGCTGCTGGGTAGACAGGACAGGTGGATAATGTCTTGTGGACAGTGTCTTTGAGCTGCTGCTTGCTTCTGTGTCGCTGGTGTCTCCGAACTGGGATGGAGGTGGCTGGTGGGGCTGTGACATGGGGCACGGGGTCCAGCCAGGTGACTTGGAGCAGTGAACGATGCCATCCTTGCCAGCTGCCTTTGTGGTTCACAACATGGGGGGTTCAGTGCTGGGGAGTGGTGACTCCTTATGGTGTATCTAAAGACTGCCTTCTGCTAGCCAGGTGTACCCCGGTGATCTGTGTGGCCCTGTTAGGGTGGGGGTGAGGTGCCATCTCTGTCACCTGCACAGAGCTTGCAGGGGGCTGAGAACTGCCCAGGTAAGGTTTTGCTGTGACCCTTCTTGACTACACTGCGCTTTAAGTGATAGGGAGGTGGCTGTCACCATACCCCCTGGGTGACCTTGACCGAACTACAGCTTGCCATGTCTTGCTCCCTCTCCCTGGGTTTGGCTGTGGTCCCACCCTGGAGGGAGAAAACAGATTGGGTAAGAAAAGATGGAAATCACTCAAATGTACCTCGCCTCCCTGCCTCATACAGGAGCCAGATCCTCCCCTTTGTCTGTTAGACCCTTTTAACTGTTGTTGATGGCAACCAAGCATCACATCTCCCGTGAGAGATCAGCCGTTCAGCTCAATAACCGTTCTCAGTGTGAGTTCGTGCGGTGTCAGCTCATGTGGGAGAACTGGATGCAACTTATTGTCCCTAGGATAGTTCCAGGTGCTGAGTGCCTTTTTTTGTTTCTTTGTTTTTCCTGTCCAAAACAACTTAGGAAACAGCCTTCCAAAATAAAAGAACACCCAAAGAGCTTTCTGAAGACTGCCTGTCATCTTAATCTGTCCCCTCTGTATATGCCCATTTCTCTCTTTTGTCTGTCCCATCTCCAATTAGGCTGCCAGAGGACTGGTAGTCCCTTAATGAGTGCTTAACCAACACTTGCATCACCAAGCAGAGCAAGATCGAGGCCTAATATGTCTGCTAACTTGGGTTGCCAATCTAGACATACCCAGACCCTGGTTTATTTTTCAGAGCTCTCAGTTCTTGTAGCAGGCTGAAATCTGAAGCACTGTTGTTGTGACTTGGGGCCACAGCTGGGAATGCTCAGTACGGCTGCAAATTTCCCAGGCTGAGTTGGTTACATGTGGGTGTACAGAGGAGACTGTGTGCAGTGAGAACATCCCCAGGACATGCCCCCTTTTTTCTAGGGTGCTTTCAGGGTGAACACTTGTGGTCTCTGGCTTGTTCACTCTGTATTTTCCATTTCTCCCAGACCTCAGATGGGATGCTGGAGGCTGTGGTCTCCTAGGCTGGCATACTTGGGAAAAAGAGGAAATCCAGTAGCTAGTCAGAGTATTACAGCCTATGTTTGGGCCCTCTCCAAAGGCACTTTGGGGTTCATACTTTGGATTCCAAATGATGAACCTGCAGAGTAGGTTTTTTTTCATGTGACAGCTGCTGAAAACAGAACTCAACAGAGGTGATGCCTGCTCCCTTTCCCTTGTGACCATGTAGCTTCTTTTCATCTGGTGAGGGCTTTGCTATGAAGCAGAGATGGACTTGGAGCAGAAGAGGAATAGGTTTACCTGCCCTTCCTTTGGTTCATCATGTAGGTGAGGGCACCAGGCAGGAGTGATCTCTGTCCTGTAAATGTCCGTGGGGCTGCTCCTGTTTTGAATGGGCATGGAGCAGCACTGTAGGGGTCCATCAGGTCTGCCAGGCTTTGGTTTTGTGTAGCTTCCCCCTGCTACTATTGCTCCTTCATGTCATGAATGTGAGTTTGAGCAGATCTTATTAGAAAACTAGACTGGGACCACCCCTGGGGAAGGATGAGTTCTCCATCCAATCCCATCAGATACCCATTCAACTACTGGACAATAAGGGGTCTGTGATCCTTATGGGGATCGGGCCTTGGTTCCCTCTGGGGTAGGTCTGGTGGGGCTGCAGATCACATCTACTGTTGAAACTGAAAAAAGTGATGGTTCTTGCCTGTATCTGCTGGTTTTTTCTTGTCTATTGCAGTTTTTCTTCTGGGGTTGAGTGTTTAGGGAAGCAGTGCAGTTGTCGGAGGGAAAGGGCTGTCAAGAGTAGAGCTGTGGCAGCACACGGGAGGGTGCAGCAAATGGGAAGATCCTGTTGGTGTAGCGTAGGGAAGGGTATTTATTTTCTTGTCTTCAGAAGACTGCATTGTCCTTTCCTGCCGTGCAACAGAGACAACACCCAGACAGGTGGCGGTCGTTCCGTTACAGCAGAAAACTCCTATCCTTCATCCCTAAATGCAGTTACTGTGGCAACCGCTGGCTGGATGATGTCAGCTGCAACCTGCTGAGCATTGGCTGCTCCGGGCAAGGCTTCAGTCCCTTAGTCATCTTTGTGCCCCTTCCCTGGACTCTCGCCAGTGTGTCTCTGACTCTCTTGTACTAGGGAGCACAGAACTGAACCCAGGACTTCAGGTGCGGCCTCACTACTGCTGAGGAGAGGGAAAGGGTCATCTCCCTTGATTTGCTGGGAATATTCCTCCTAGTTCAGCCCAGAATACTGCTAGTGGTCTTTGCTGCAAGGACACATTGCTGATTCATGTTCAAGTTGGTGTCCAACAGGACTCCAGGTCCTTTTCTGTCATGCTGCTTTCCAGCTGGGTGGTCCCCAGTATTTACTGGTGCCTAGGATTATTCCTTCCCAGGTGTAGGACTTTGGACTTCTCATTGAACTTCATAAGGTTCCTGGCAGCCCATTTCTCCAGCCTGTCAAGGTCCCTCCGGATAGGAGCACAACCCTCTGGTGTGTCAGCTGCTCCTCCCAGTTTTGTGTCATCAGCAAACTTGCTGAGGGTACACTCTGCCTCATCATCCAGTTCATTAATGAAGATGCTAAATAGAATCAAACCCAGTATTGACCCCTGGGGGACACCCATAATTATTGGCCTCCAGCTAGACTTTATGCATTCCATTATATGATCTGCATTCCTTGGGCCCAGCTGTTCACACAGTTTTCAGTCCACTTCAGTGTTTCTTCACCCAGCCCATACTTCCATTACCTTCTCTACGGGGATTTTGTGGGAGATGACGCCAAAGGCCTTACTGAAGTCACAGTAGACGTCCACTGCTTTCCTCCCATCAACCAAGCCAGCCATTTCATCATGGAAGATTATCAAGTTGGTCAAGCAATTGACACTTCAGGAAGACAACAAACGGGCCCAAATATATTAATCGGTGAGTAAATGCCTTTAACATGAGGAACTAGTGATCATCCTGGCTGGGAAGTTGTTAATGTTCAGCCACATGACATGGTAATAGAACTGGGAGGATTTGGAAGGTGTTGGGACTGGCAGGACAAGGAGGGTTTTTTGCATGGGAAAGTGCCTTCAGAGCCAAGAAAGGATCATGATCCTAGGAACTCGCTCGATACTTGCCCAACCTGATGTGAGAGTCCCCCTTTGCCAAGGCAGGCAGCTCTGGCGCCACCCTGTCCCGGAGCAGTGGAGCAGGGAGGAGGAGGAGGAGGAGGAGAAGGTGGAGGGAGAGGGGAAGACAAGGAGCAGCAGCTGGTTACTGCCTGCCCTGGTGAACCAGCCAGCATTTGCTCTTCCTCCAGCAGCAATGTGGGTACAAATCCCTCCTGTGCAACATAGCTTCCTTCTCCTTACTCAAAGGCATTGTCCTCTCCACACCATAACATGGGTTTTCAGGTTCCGTTTTGCAATCCCTCTATCGTTATCCTTTCTTTTTTTTTCCTTCCTTACTGCTGCCTCACTTGCTGTATGGACTCTGACCCTAGCAAACTCACCAGGCAGCCCAGGAGAATTACGTGGTTATGCACACCTAGGAGCTGCTGCTGTTGGACTCTGCCTAGGAATTGTGTGTGGATAATGTATTGGAAGTGCCCCTGGCAGACAAGCTGTTTTGGTGCTCCTTATGATCCCTGGGAGACACTGAACAGCTGAACTTGCTGAGGGCAATTAAAAACCATTAAGAACTCCACAGGCTTTTAGAGTTATTCTGGTGTTTGTAGCTTCAGTACACCAGTGTAGCAAAGCACTGTCAGCTCTGTAAGCCTCCAGCATGGAGACAAGGGAGACATCATGCCAGAAACATTCCCAGATCACAGGGCAGCTGCCTGTGACGATCCAGGTTGTTCTGCCCCGTGATTTAGCCTGCTAGATGTGCAGCTCCAGCAACTAGCAGTTTCCAGTCTCTATGGGATATTGCTGAGCACTGAGATGCTCTCTTCACGCGTTGTGGGTGAGAGAAACCTTTAAATGGACACGGTTGTCCATCAGGTTGTCCAAAAGTCCTGTGCCAGCCTTTCTACTCACCGACCATTGTTGAATCTCTATCCTGGCTTCCACAGAAGCTGGACAGAAAGTGGTACCTGGGTAAAATTCATGGCAGGAATTGCTTCCATACTTGACCTGTTTCAAGCAACCTGAAACAAATCAGATACGTGTTTCTGTTTCTTCCAGGTACACTCAGCTGTTGTACTACAGCTGTCTGTGTGCAAGTTACATAGTTTACCCCTACGGCATGGAAGCCAGAGGAAATTGAGTCTTTGTGGGCTATAGATTTGAGATTTCCCACCTGCCAGGACAACATGATTGCGGCCCTGGGAGGATGTCCTTCATGAAACAGAGATGTTCCTGACTTGGTGCCCTTCTCTGGCCTAGTGCTTGGAGGCTTTTGATTCAGCTGGCTTTGGGCAGAGCCTGAGAGTGACACAGAGCAGTGCCAGTCCCTGTCTGTGCTACTGCCAAGGTGTGGTGTGGAGGTGTGAAGAATGGCCATATGCTCCAGTTCAGCTAGAGGACCATGTAGCTGCCATAGCCTTGGTAACCTGGAGATTGACATATCTCAAGACAGGATGGCCATACTCCTCCAAAGCAGAGTGTAGGCTGTGTTTAGGTTGAGTTTCATGATGCTTACTGCCCTGCAATTAGAGTCTCATTAGTTGCATTCCCACAACAATTTCAGGGGTGAAAGGACCTATGTCATTGAGCAATCCCACACTGTGTTTGACTCCTGTTTGGCCACAAGCACCTCTGAATGCCCTTGAGCCAATGTTGCTGGAAATCTACCTGTTGGTTCAGGTTTTTGAGCTGCTTTATTGTTGTTAAGTGTTCGAGCAGTCTGATATTAAGGATTCTCAGGAGAACTCTCTACAGAAGTACTCTTCCTCTTGGTAACTTGTCACTTGCTGATGACCCAGCAGCAGCAGAACAGTCCTTCCTAGTGGAGCATGTCTGATTCTCAGGTCAATCCAGGGATGGAGGTGGCTGTTCATTGCAAGTAGCACACAGTCCTGGCTGGCACACCCTTTAAGTGGCAAGATCTGAGGCTGACCCCATGGTACTGCTTGTTGATGCAATTCAAAACTCTGCCATTACTCCTTTGGGTGTGTTATAAGTTTTCCAGAACAGCATGTCCAGCAATGGGACACAAACAGCATCAGAAAAACCTGTCTGATTCCTGTAGTGACTTAGGAACACATACAGCTACCTGGAAAAGGAGTATGTGAATTACCGTGGGACTGCTTCTGGCAGCAAACCTCCAAGCTCAGAACATGGAGGCATCCTGTCCAATACCCATATTTCCACTTCTTTTCCTGGCAATGTTCTGCAGTGCAGGAGAATCAGACACCTGCAAAGGATCACCCTAATGTGCTCCTTGTCTCTTGAACTTGGATGCTATGCCAGGTTCAATAAGTAAGTTAGACAACTATAGTTAGGCATCTGTCTAGGGATCTCATCCTCCCATTCCCTGGACTATTGTTCTTTAGGCTGAAAATAAATCTAGAAGTAGGAGGCTCCTGTATTGTGTTCCCATTATGCTGGCTGGAGTGAATTGACACCAGATTTTTCTTTCATTTCATAATATTCACATCAAATGTTCTCTTTCCTTTTACTTTTCTATTACAACTACCAGGAGCTCCAGTGCCTGACTATTCCTTGTATAACAGTGTGTGTTGTGCATCCCTGCCACCATGCAGCCCACCAAGACCAGTTGTTACCTTCTACTTTAACACACAGCTGGGTGATGCCTAGAGGCCTCAGTGCTGGGCATGGTAAGAGGAAAAAATACAACTGGCTAGAAGGAAGTGCAGCTGAAATTTCTTTCCAGCAAGACCTCACTTTCACTGTTGCCTACTGTCTGTCTGTGTCCGTAGGAGGGAAGGAGTGGGAGGTTCCACATCAGAGTTTCTCCATAGATCTGTAAACCCAACACAAGCTGGTGCTGCAAGAACCACAGTTATTTTCACATCAGTCTGATGCTCAGCAACAGGAATGCTTTCATGACAAGAGGGGAGGCTTGCCAGGCAGGGGTGAACAGCTGAAGGTTGGAGAGTGGAATGGGATGGTGTGGGGTGTCATCCCGAACGCTGTGAGCTCACTCACAGAAATACGGCTTGATAAATGGCAACTGGTTGGGGAAAGAGTGTGAAATCCTGTCCCTTTGCACATTTGAAACTTGCATTCCTCTGAGTTTTTAAACAGGACCCCTTCCCAAGAGCCAACAAGCTGGATTTACAACCATAGACAATTTTGGCTGTACTTCGGGTGACAGCTTCTTTGCTAGATATTGTTGACACTGCAGGGCCCTAACTACTGCTGGCTCCCTGGGTGCAGCCAGTCACCCTGCAGCTGCAGCCCTCTGCTCCAGAGCTGTTTCTCATCACAGCTCATTCTTACTTTGCCACACAGCTACAGTCGGCAGGGGCTTGGTCACGCAAGCGTCTCTGCTCAGGAGAGCTTGGTTGCTGGCACGAACAAAGCTGTGTCCTGGAGAGCAAATGGCACGCAATGTGGCCAACAGCCCTGCCGTCTGCATCCAAGTCACAGCTCTCTTTTGTGCATGCTTAATCAGCTCCTTCTGTGCCTGGCATTTTCTGTCATGCTTCCAGTTGCTCTTAGCGGGACCACGGCCTCCACCAATGCTCTGTAGTTTAATTGCTATAGATGTATGTTTTCCAGTCTGCAAATTATCCTTCTTTCAATGATTGTCTTATGCAGTGCTCTTCATCCACTCCTGATGAATGCCAGATACCCAGCTTGCTGCTTTACTCACTGCACCACTACAAGAGTCTTGTCTTCTGTCTTCCAGAACCGTAACACATTCTTTTTGCCTTTCCAAGTCAAAGAGAAGGAGGATCTAATATGTTCAGGCACTGCTGTAAAGCCCTTAGCAGCAGTTTCAGGTACTTAAATATCTATGAATCAGATCTGAAGTCTGGAGCAGCAGGATGGGAGAAATGGCCATCCACAGCACTCTGCAGTCCCTTCTGAGGGGTTCAGCAATCCCAAATCCATGTACAGTGCACATTTCCAGACTCACATGGAGGGCAGTTATTGACCCAGGCTGGGTGAGCAGCCAGATTGCACAGAATAGCCAGACAGCGCCCCTTCTCCTCTGCAGCAATGCAGGGCTGGCCAGGCAGGGGGAAGGAGAGCACCTGAGACTGCAGTTGCAGGATGCACGAATGCAACCTTGACATTGTAACCTTCACCTTCCTCCCAGCTCATTCACTGGTGCCTGGCTGGTTTGCCCTCAAGGAGTGATGTTTCTACGGGAGGAGGCCACAGACACTCAGTCAGAGCAGGGCAGCCACCACACCACTTAGGTTGCTACCACGGGCATGCCCAGCCATCCCAGCCCTGGGAGAGCCAGGGCTGCAGTCAGAAGTCCCACAGGCACAACCAGCAGTGACATTGGGCTTGGCACCCTGCTGCAATGCAGTGAGGGAGGTCACTGCTCTTCATCAGGCAGAGCTGAAACACGCTGGCTGGGCAAGGGCTTGCTGTGGAGGTGGGGCCTGTCGGTGCTTGTCCCGGTTGCACATGGAGGAGGACAGGGATTAGGTTCACCTGCAGCCAGGGTGGTGTTGAGATGCTACCAGCCAGGGGAGCCACCTGTGCAAGGTGTGGGTGAGAAGCAGGTTTTTCTTCATGCAGCCAGTTTGGTTGTGATAACAGCTGGTTATCTGCAAAATGTACATTAGAAACTGCTCTGGTGAGCTATGGGGGGAAGGAGAGCTGTATGGTAACCCCCAGGGAGGAGTTGCCTTGAGAAGTCTCAGGATGCCTGCTCTCGTCCCAAAGCGCTGCTTGCTCACCCACCATCCTCTCTCCCACTGACCAGGCCAGCTCTGACTCTGCCTCTTGTGCTAGTGCTACATGCCTAAGCCCGCATTCCCGCCAGCTCTGCTGGTGCTGCTGAGACCTGATCCATGGGATTACAGTGCTGGATGATTCTCCTTAGCAGATGTCATGGTGTTTCCAGAATCATGTGCACACAACCCAGAAGACTGAACAACATTGCATTAAAAAGGAAAGTAAGAAGCAAAAGCAGTGCATTTCATGTTTCAGCCCCTTGGAGGAACCAAAGAGAATACTGTCTTTAGAAATACCACAGAAATTAAAAAAAAAATTGTACAAGCTCAGCTGTGAAACATAACACATGTTCTGCTTTCTGCTGTCCCCTGGGATTCATCCCTCACTGCCCACTGCAGGTACCCGTGACCTGGCACAGTTCTGGGGCTCTGCATGGCTGGGCTGAGCCACCCTTCCTTGGGCACTCAGCGCAGAGCGGAGCCCTGCAAACACGCAAGGGTGTCATTCTGCCTTTGGCAGACCTGTGCCAGGCCAAAAAAAGCCCAAAAGAAGCAAACTTTTCTGAGCTATGTGTGAGTCTTCCCTGAAAAAGGGAGAGTACACGTCCAGCAAACTATGCCATCCCATCTCCAGCAGCTCTCACCCCCTGCCCAGAGAGTGCTCCTGGCACACTATTTGTCAAGAGTTTGTCTTTCTCAAAAATTATGCTTTCTCCCATTATCCTGGCTCAGAAAGTGTCAGTTTCCCCATGGAGAGTATCATTCTGAGCCAACAGTCACCCTCCTGCCTGAAAGGCGGGTGGTCAACTTGCAACATGGCCAAGCATCCTCACCCACTTCTGTTTGGGAATAACAGTGCAGAATGCAGCATCTCTGTTTCAGTCTGAGGGATAAAACCATCTGTTCCCCAACCATGCTAAGATGCAGCCATGTGCTGGACACAGCGTGACCTTTCTGCAGTGGGAAAGCAAGTTTTCCAAAGGGGAAATGGCAACTTGCTGAGGAGCTGGTCAGCATCCAGTGCCAGTCTTCAAGAGTGCTCCTCAGGCAGCTGCAGCACACCAGCTTTGGTCAGTCAAGCTCTTCACTTATGTTGCATGCTTTCAAGAGGTTGAGCCCAGCACTCCTGAGGCTGGCCTGACCCAAACCACAACAACCCTGTGACCCCCGAGGATGGGTATGAATATGGAGGGGTTGGGTTTTCTCCATCAGGACTACTTTGAGCACAGCCAAGGATCAGGAGGAGATGGGAGCAGCAGCAGCAGAGGTCCTGCATGAGTCCCATCGCCTCCCCAGCCCATCAGATGCATCACAAGGGTGCTGCATGTCTCAGTCTATACAGAGGTTGTAGCAAGGCTCAGCAGTGGGTGTTTTGTCCAGAGAGATTTCTGGAATGTGCTAGGTGTCATCTGTGGTTTCTCTGCCATGCATGGGGTCTGTGCAGCGCTGATGGAAGGAAGAGTGGATAGTGATGAAGCAATGGTGAGCTTGAAGAAAGGCCAACTGAGACACCCTGAGAAACGAAGTAAGTAATAAAATCCCGGAGAAAAACAGCACTCCGCACCCAGCCAGGCCCACTCCTGGAGCTGCCAAAAAGGCATCCTTGGCTCAGAGGTAAGCAGTCATAAAATGCAGGGAGAGACTTCCCAGGGAGGGAAGGTTTTACCTGTTGAGCAAGTTCATGAGTACCGTCGCCCACCAGCCTGGAGCGCTGAGCGTGGCAGGCAGTCATCCCTCTGCAGCCGTCAGCACAGCAGGAGGAGGAGGAGGAGAAAAGGGGGGAACAGAGCCCTGTTCCCTCTGTGGCCCAAGCCAAGAGCCTGGCTGAGCCGTTCTGAGAGGGGAGCAGCCCCCAGGGAAGGTGGGGTAGGCGCCTGTGTCAAGTGGGGTAACCTCCTATTGTGGGTGGGTTGCCAGCTCGGCAAGACTGGGTGCCTTGGCAGGCTTTGACAGGCTGATGGTAGTTTTGACCACCCTCCTCAGACTCAAACCTTCGGGGCTGGAGAAGCGGTTCTGTCCGCTCGTAGGGCTGTCCCTCAGCAGCCCAGCCCCACCAGACCTGATGGGTCCTTCTCAAAGTCACTGCTCTCCCTCCACTGCTCATCCCTGCTCGTGGGCACAGGTCCTCATGGACTTGCTCAGCTGGTAAAACATCCCCTGCCCACAAAGCTGAGCTCACAGCCCCAGGGCAGATGAATAAAGCACCACGTGGGGCAAAGCTCTGTTCTGCTCTCTGCTGTTTTTCCTTCCCTTTCCCCCAAATAAACAGAACTCCACAAACAGAGACAGATGCCTTTGTTTTCCAGGAGGGAAGGACTGTCAGAATGGCATGTCTCCCTGCATCTTGTTAGGGGTTAGATAAGTCCCCAAGAGCCATGGGGAGCTCTGTCACACAACAAATCCTTGCTGACAGTACTATTGTTAAGAATGGGTGCATTTTGGGAGGGCCAGGGCTTTTGCCCCCTGCTTGTTTCTCTCCAAGAAAGTCACAGATCATGCCTGCTTGCCCAGAGAGACTTCCCTCCCCACAGCTCTTATCCTGAACAGACAGCAGCTTGGCATTCACCAAGGGGTGTGGAGGGAGGCCCCCATTTCTGGACCTCTCCATGTGCCCCTGGGCTGGCAAGCACTTCATGGGGTGCCAAAACTGAGCTCTAAAGAACTGGCCTTCTCTTGGGCCCAGCACCAAGTTCACACCGCTACAACCCGACATCTGAACCCATCAGTGGCCCTTGGATTGCTCCTGCGAGGCACCAAAGTCAGTGAAACAAGACCAGGATGCTCACCGTGCCTGGCATGGGGGACTCCTTGCCCAGAGCCTGGCTTAGGGCTAGGTCCTGCAAAGGTCCTGTCCTGCTCAGGGCAAGTTTACACAACAGCAGACATGCAGAGACAGAGCTTTCTCTGTAAGGTTACCTCCTTATCGTGGACTTGACCTGGGGACTAGTCTCATCTCCCCATCTTCCCTTTGAATGGGAGGAGGTGCATTGTATTACAAATGGAACTTGCCTGACTAAATATAGCCAGTGCAAAGACCAGCAGAACCTCCCTGGTTTTCCCTGTTTGCTTTGGTGGGAATGGAAATAATGAATCCCAGCTGTTGCCTGCTTCTGGAGAAAATGCCTGAGGGCCTGGAGGCCAGTACCTCTCAGATGTCCATGGTTTTTGAAGATAATCCACCCTGTACAAGAAAACTTTTAGACAGTGCAGTAGCCCTTGGCTTCATGGTGTATCTGGTGAACCTGCTGTGGGCTGAAGAGGCAGCATGGACATGCCTCACAGATTAGCTGCCTGTGGAGAAGGGAGGGTAAATACCCGGCTGGCTGATGGACCCTTCCTTACCTCACCATGCTAGGGGAGAAGAGCAGGCTTCATGCTCACGCAAGCAGCACTAGCCCCCAAAGCACTGGCACACGGATGCTGCATTCCTCTTGCCCCAGGGTCCTGCTGTGACGAGGCGAATCAGAAGCTGATATTACATCTAAGCAACCCCTTGCTCAGTCTGTGATCCTACTTTCTACTAAAACATCCCAGTAGCCCGTGGGCTAAAAATGCTTTGTAAAATCCTTGAAACTGTCCCACAGAAAAGTCCCTCACCCAAGCACATGACCAGGCAGTCAGTTGGTACGTCAAGATTTGCCCCTCCGGCAAAAGTCATGAGTTTGTCAGTGCTCAGCCTCCATGTCCATCACAACAAAAGCAAGACTACAGTTCTGTAGAACAAAGCCATGTCGTTTATTTTGGTGTTAAGTGCATCAACATGCTTCCCACCCCTCTCCAAAGTCATCCAGTTCTACTGGAACATGAGCTGGTCCTTGGCTTTCTTCCAGAAAAATGATATGGGCCTTTGTTTGGGAAAGGCTGAGGAGCTTCTGCCCAGTAGTACAGAAGAGCTGGACGGTATGTCTGTGCTGCCAGTGCTGGGGGAGTGTGAGCCTGTGCTCCTGACAAAATGACCTTACTACCACCCCACCAGCTGCTGTTGTGAACCTGCCTCATCTCCGTATCTGTAGAAGCGAACCAAGGAGATCCCAGTGTGGATCCTATCTTTTGCGTGAGGTGTGCACAGTTGACACCTGGACAGGGCTGAGCACCAAACGTCCGCTCTTCCCAAGTGCTGCAGGCTGACAAAGCCCAGCTCGGGTGTCAGTAGGGTGCTTTAGCACCTGTTCTCTGCCCAGGAAGCAAAGGAAGCCGGAGAAACCAGTGGTGAGGAAGAGCAGTCTCTTGTCTGGGACATGATGATGGATGGACAGGCATGGCAGGGGTAGAGATGGCTCTGCAGAGGGCTTTGTTAGAAGGATCTGCTTGCAAAAACTCCTGAAAGAGCAACAGAGTCTCACCAGAGCAGTGATGTGTCTGGACCCCCTTCAAGGGAGTGGAAACCAACACTATCGCAGAGGATGACACATCCCAGTGCTTTCCACAGCCTCCATACTGTGATAGCATCAGAAAGCGTCCTGGCTTTCTCTCCCCAAATAGTATGAGCCTCAGGGAAAGGAGGGTGCCAAGCCCTGCTGAAACACCCTCCCATTTCAGCAGCTGATCCTGGCAGATAACAGACTGGGCAATTGTTCTAGCTGGCTGTAGGGTGGCAGGCAGCAGCTGCCTAACAGAGCTCACTACCACCTAAATGTTTGGGGCACCAAGTGAGGATGGCACATGTTACTGAAACCCCCAAGGGAATTTTAAGGGGTTCAGGGTCCCCAGTCAAGCAGTGGAGGAGAGTCACAGACTGCACTGCCTCTGGGGCGCTGTCCCTGCTAGAAGGATGTGTTCCTGTTGGGGAATGGTGAGCTGTGCCACCTACAGGACCCCCAGGGAGGGCAGCTGCCTGTCCACCCAGAGCAATTCTCTTTTCTCCAGCCCTTGCTGCCTGGTGGGGACCCATTCCCCCTTGGAAAGGCCAAGTTGGTCTTTTGCCTGCCTTGGCTTCTGCTCAGCTGTGCTGATGCATTGTGGTCCCATGTGCTTTGGAAACTCTCCAAGCACGAGATGTGCCCCTGATGCTGGCTCATAGGCTGGCTGCAGACAAATGCATTTGCCAAATCAGATGCAATGGCCCACGCAGGCTTTGTCTCAGTGAGTAAAGCTTGATGTGCTCCAGACTCCCTGTCTGTCTCACATTCTGAGCATCTCTGATGCTGTTTCTGACATGTGTGGATACTAACATCACAGCCCACACCCTAGGTACCACTTCCCATACATACAAAAAATACCAAACAGGTGTTTTCAGGCTTCTTGTCATTCCTGGCAGCAAAGCCTGTTCACGGCAACCTTTTTCTTCATGATTATCATTCCACACTGGTTTTCACACACATTACTGGCTGAAAAATGGCATGCAGCTGAGTTTCGGTCTCAAGGGTGTTGCAGGAGAACGTGCCTGTGTTTCACGAATATACTTCTCCAGAGCACTGTTTGTTGGAAGAGCTGAAACCAGCATCTGCGTTGTTGCAACATGTTCAAACACAGCATCCACTTACAGTTTGCATATTAAATACAGCAAGCCAACTTCTGCCCAGCACATCTCAAAAGTCACTTTAATGGACAAAAAAAGAGACAGGGAATATGCCTCAGCAGGTTGCTTCTAGGCTTGAAATAGGCTCAAGAAATGGCAGGTTTGTAAGGCACCTCAAGGGCACCAATTTGGGTATTGCAGCAGTGCAGAGCCAGTGGCCACAGCCAGGCAGTAGCCAGCAGCTCTGCTGCTCCAGCACACCTGTGACGAAACATCTGACCCTCACACATGGAGCTGCATGTCCTTGACTTTGAACTTCCAGCACTAATGAGCAGCATAGGAATAATCCTTGGCGTCATATTTTAGCACAATAATACCCTTCTATCCTGCAGCGGTGGTGCGGGGCTTATGTTGCAGGCCCTCTGGAAGTCATTAGCCAACCTCCAGACAAGCGGTGGCAATGTTTTCCCCTTTATATAGTCAGCATTTGCTGAGCTTGTAGCTCTGCTTTCAAAATGTCATTTCTTAAAGGCTAAGTTTGAAGACTTGTCTTCAGTGCCTTTACAACCTGAACAATACATGCTGCACCCCAACTCATTTTCACTTCTATCTTTTCCTTTCTTTCTATTTCTTTGACTTGATTTATTTAAAGAAAATTGGAAATTCATGCCACCAGTCAGGTGTTAATTTCCCACTTTTTTAAAATGAGAAAAATATTATTAGCTTCCAAGTCAGAGTTGTACGAGGTCCCTTATTGTACTTAGTCTACAGCAGAACTTAAGACTTGCTCCATTCACCTTCCAGCTCTCCCCAGTTTGTTCCCGTCTGGCTCAGCAGCGATTGCTTGTGGTGCTGCAAGGCTTTGCTTAACCTGCATTTGCAGCTCTTGGAAATACTCTAGGTGCAGCAACCCCCTGGTCCAGGCTATGTCATTGTGAGCAACCTCTCTCTGTCACAACCAAGAACGTGCTTCCCTAAAGCATCAGGCTGCTCCTCCTTGACTTGCCTTTGCTGTGCTGCCCTGGGCCAAGTGAAGAGCAGATCTGAAGAGCTCTGACTTGCCTGGCTGGGATTAAAGATCAGTTAACTTCCCTGCTTCAGCCTCACAGTCAGGATCCTTCACATCCAGGGTAACCAAAGGCTTTTTTGCTGTGCTGTCAGTATTTCCTGCATGGTCAGGTGAGGAGTCCTGCTGCCTGTCACCCCAGCAGATGGAAGAGCTAACCGGAATCATTGAACATCTCCTCATTGTTCTCACATGCCACAAGAGCATTGAACAGCTTGGGCCAGCCATCTCTGTGGGCTGACACAAGCTGATCCATGTTGCCCAAGGCCATGACCCAGCACCCAGTTTCCCCTCCTGCCTTCCTGGCCAGGGTGCTGTGTCCATCCCAGAGCCACAGGGATAGCACCCGACTGGCAGACCAGGAGCACCCCCTTCCCCACCAAGTGCTGCAAACCCACAGAATTTGCACTCCCAAAGCACAGTGGTGCCCAGTGTGAGCAGCCAGAGATGCAGGGGAGGAGGTGGGGAGCACGGATTTGGAAACCTCCCAGGATGCACTTAGAGGTGTGTCTAACACATCCCAGCATCATTAGTGTAAGGAGTAATTTCCCCTTCCCCAAACTGTAACTTCAGGCTCACCTGGATGAATCACTTGTTCAGGTACCCTTTGATAACATTGTCTTCACCACTTGGGAACATATTTCCATACTGATTTAATGAAAGCAGAGATTCTGGAGTCAGCAGGAGTGGGAGCCTCACAGACGGCGCCTAATCCAGGAAATTGGATGTGGTTGGAAATATTTCAGCAGTCAAAGCTTGGGAGATCCTGCTGTGGCTCCTTTCTGATGTGAAACTCTGTGTCCGCAAGATAATAAATCTGAGTTTAGTACACCTAATCCTTAGTTTAAAATACCACAGGCCACATAACACGAAGTGGCTGAACAGGTACAAAGGCTCTCTCTCAGTGGAAAGATGTTGCAAATCACTGCAAGAGTAACTGCAGCCCAAAGAGGCTTTTGCCAGCTGAAGAGCACTGTATACAAGTGGGCTTTGATTACATAGTCCACAGGTTTTTCAGCCAGCCCCTTTCCCATTCCTCCAAGGTCATCACTCAGGATGCCCAATCTATTGCTGCATCCCTCACAAGTGGGGGCAGATCTTCCCTCTTTTGCTTCAGACACTTGCCTGACTGGGCTTCATCTTTGGCAGCTGCCAAACCACCTTGGTTAGAGCCACCCAACAGCTCAGCCCAGTGTTTCAACTCAACCCCACAACTTGCAGTAGCTGGACTCCAGCCCTCAGCACGTAGGACCAGTCCAGGAATGCTGAGGCATACCCGTGCCTATCAGCTAGACCAGAAGGCATGCCCTAAATCAAAGCTACTTGCAATGATGAAACTCACTTTTAGCAATCATGTTTCCCTCTTCAACCTAAGTTGTATTACAGTCTAGAGGTTGGGAGGTGTGAGGATGCCCATGAGGAAACTGTGATCTTGAGAAAACGTGCCATCTCAGCGTGGAGAGATGAGTCTAGCTTCTTTGAGTGTCAAGGAGAGTGTAGGAAGGAGGCTGAGGCCCTGGGAGAAGAGCTGCAATGAGCACTACGAGCAGCCCTAGCTTCGGGCGGGGATGTTTGTCTCCTTCTATGGGAATGATGGGTCACAGCCAGCACTGGGGTATGAGTTCAGGTGCCAAAGGCATCAAAAGTTCTTTGAGGACTGTCTGGGATTGCTCACAAGGGCAATTAGCAGTTTCCAAGGACAAGTGAGCAGATTGTGCAAGGAAAGGCTAGCAAGAGGTTGCTAGCGAGTTGCTCCCAGGAGCCAGGTGACTGAAGCACAGGCCATGCCAGAGCACCCACAATCAGGACCTGAGTGGGATGCCTATCCCTAGTACAGTACATGCTTGGTAGGGTCTTTGCTGTGATATCTGGCCTTGCACATTTGTGCTGGCTGTGAATTTGGTCTGCCCCTGTCATGGCAGCTGGCTCTTCTAGACCCCCTTTTCCCTGATCCTGTCCTGTCCAGGACACAACCGCAGTTTACAGAAAGCAGGTGCAGATGCAAACACCACACGCCTCACCCTCATCACCAGAGGTGAGGCACTGCTGAAGCCATACCCCACAGTCATTACTCCTCCCTCCACACTTGTGGCTCCCTCTGGCCAAGAGTTTGGCATGGACAAGGGCACTGTTTGAAGCAACAGCATCATGTCCAGTCACTCCCTTTGGACTGAGCAAAGATCTTTGCTCCCCAAGTTAAAATGCAGATCAGTGACTCTCCCTCTAATACAATGCTAGGATTTGCAATGTGAAGCCAGGAGTAGCCTGGCAGGAATGGTGGAGGGGAAGAGCCCTGTCCCACTGTTGAGTTCCCACACAGCGGGATAAGCCCATCACACCAAAGTCTGTTGTGATCTGTCTTCATCTTCCTCATCTCCATCCTTTGCAGATTGAATGGGCTGCTAACCTGCTGGCACATCTCCTAGCTGGCTGACCTATGGCACACTGATACGGAAGGAAGGGAAAGAAGGTGAAGATTGTCAGCTCTGGCCAGCTTGGCTCTGTCCTTCTGAACCCACAGTGACTCTTCCTACACCACATTGCTCCTGAAAATAACAGGCAAGCATCTCTGCATCTCCAGTGTGGTAGAGCCAGAGTCTGCCTGGGGTCACCATCCCTGCCTGTTGTGCCACCAGGGTGAACAGGGACTTTCCCTCCCCTCAGCGTAGCCATACCTTGTGAGGATGCTGATGCTGGAGCTTTAGAGTTTGTCACCTCATCATGGTGTCTCCAACCCAGAGGTAGGAAGGCAGATGTGACTTTGTCCTGATGGAGGTGGCCCATGGCCTACAGGCAATGGGACACCCCATGGCCCCCTTGTCTGAGGTGTTAGCCTGTTGTGCTAATGCTATTTAATTCAAGGTTTCTTGAAAGCCTGTGGAGACACCTGGACTTCCACCAGACAAACACAGGCTGCCCGAGGTAGACTCAAGTCTGAAATGTGAATTTCCTTGATGTGAATAGCCCTTCAAGCACCTTCGCTGGCATGGTATCCCCTCTTTCATTATCATCTCTTATCTATTAGCTGATGTCTAATCTCCCGAGAAGCTTTTGGAGGAAGGTCCTTGGACAGACATGACTCAAGGACCTGGTGGCTGCTAAGGCTTGGTTACAGAAATGCTGCAGAAAACACAGAATCTACCCCATACATTTTAAATGGCCCCCTCTATCTCCATCTCTAAGTGAGCAAATATTTACACATTTCCATTCCCATCCAACATTTCTTGCATGTCAACAGTGCCTCCTAGTCCAGCCCCCTTGACCATCGATCCAGCAGCAGCTCATGTACTTGGAGAGATGTCTGGGGTTTAGTCTCATGAAATCTTGGATTTGAAAGGAATTGATTTAATTACACACACATCCCGAGTAGAGGGAAGCTGACTCTAGTTACTTTTTCTTCTCCTAGTATGGAGCACTTCTCATCCTGCACCACAGGATCAGGCTCAAGAGCTGAACCCTGAGGCAGGTTACCAGAGGGAGAAAGAGACAGCAAGTATGTCAGAGCACAGAAGACCATTTTGACCTTTACTCCAGCCCACATGTGTTATGGGGTGATCAGCAACCTGGCCAAAGTCTGGAGCCTGTCCCTGCCCTTCCCACCTCCGGCAGGCAAGAGGGTCTCCCTGCTACCTCTGCTGGCATTGATGGCATCAACTGGAAATACTCAGTAGTGCCATTCTCAGGGGTCATACTTGAGGGGGGTAACAGGGCTGGGGACTCTCACGTCCTCAGCAGAGGGGAAACTGATGGGTCTCACAGAAATGGAATTTTAAAATGTTTTAGTCAGTTTCAGTTCTGGGCCTCTTAAGGAAATCACAGAGCGTCTTGTGATTTAGAGACAAATATGCAGGACAAGCCACAGGCTTGGCACACTGCCTGAATTTTTCCCTCCTCTTTCAGTGTAATTACAGTTGAGCCATGTAGTAATTGGGTAACTTTTTCCAAAGGAATCCTTTCACCCAGAGTGAATCATACTTGCCACAAAGAGAACACAGAGGCAGATAAAAGACATATAGATCCTATGGCTTACTGTGATAGAAGCTTTTTGCCCCCATCCTGTTCTTTCTCAGGCCTCTAGCTGTGTTCAGGGTAGCAGCAAGAGTCAGGCATGGAGCTTTCCCAGATAATCTCTCCCCAGCCTTCCAAGGCAGCTTCCTCCTGGCTTACTCTGCCTAGCAGCCAATATAAACTGTACAGTTTTGAGGGTGTCTATGGGTTCTGTAGAAAAAGGACTGTTTTCCCTCCTTTGGTTTCATACTTACAAAAGGGGGTGGTAAAGGCTGGGTCAGCAGCTGGGCAGTCTCTGGGGCAGAAGAGATTCATAGTGCAGCTGGGTGACCCTGAATGCAGCCTCAGTCCTTTGTTCCTTGGGGTTTCACCTAGACCACAAAGAGTTTCTGAGGTACTATGTGCGCTCAGTGACATCTCTTCTACTCCTGATTTAGCTAGAGCTGAAGAGCCCAGCCCTCATCCCAGACCCTTCCCGCCAAGTCTCAATCCATCTGACCATTTTCCATGCGGGATAAAAGCCTAGGATAATAAAATATTCATTGTAAAACTATTTTCCATTGGATTCGTGGCCACACACAGCTGGATCTCCTCCTGGAGTGGCCCGGAGCCTGCTTGGAAAGGGTTGTGTTCAGCATCCTGGAGAGCAGGCTGAGTGAGGGTGGGAGGAGGCAGCTCTGCCTGATAGGCCCTCCCTCCTCCCAAAACCAACCCCTGCCACCCTTCCAATTGGTGCATGGGGTGGAGAAGGGCTGGGACAACTCAGCTCTCCATCTATTTAAAGGCAAGGGTGGGGTTCCTGGAGCTACTTGCCTGGGACCATTGCAGCTCAGTGTAGAGGAGCATTTGCCTGCAGAGCAACACCATGTCTTGTGTGAGTAGACAGAGGGATGGGGCGGCTTTGCTGGAGGTGGTGCTTCACAAGTAGGACTGTGGGGCATGTGTTGGCTTGGTGTGAGGGTGCCTGTGTTGTCCTTCTCCACCTGCACATCAGTCCCTGTGTCAGAGGGTCTGCTAGAGCTGGGTGCCTGCTGCTGGGGAGGAAAGATCCCTGCTGCATCCACTACAGAGGGCTGGCTGCTGTTTGTGTTCTGGCAGGAGTAGTTATTTTTCCCTGCAGGATCCATTTGGCAAGGTACACGAGGGGTTCCTTGCTGAGTTGAGCCCTAAGCTGGGCAACCTGTTTTACTGCAGCTCTGCTCTGGGGAAGCAGCTGCAGTAACATTTATTGCTGTCTGAGCATCTTCTCTGGGCAGCCTTGCTGCTTGCTTCCTGGCTGAAGTTTTCATGAGTCATGGAATTGTTATTCCTCTCTTTCTTGGAAGGAATGTGCTTTACAGAAGTGTTAGGTGAATGTCAAGGACTACACTCAAATATCTTAAGAGCAGGTGTCAAGAGTATGGGGCCATACTGTTTTCAGTGTTGCCCAGGAAACAGGGGAAGGGGCAAGAGGCACAAACTGAAACACAGGGACTTATAACTGAATATGTGGGAAAACTTCTTTACTGTGAGTGTGACAGAGCATGGGAACGGGCTGCTCAGAGAGTTGTGGAGTCTCCTGCTCTGGAGATATTCAAAAGCCACCTGGATATGACACTGTGAAACCTGTTCTACATGAGCCTGCTTTACAGGGGGGTGGGACTTGATCTCCAAAGTCCCTTCCAGCCCCAACCATTCTGTGACTGCTGGGGAGATGCTTGAGTTAGAAGAATGATTGCACTTCTTTGATTAATTTACCTTTCATTAGGCTGAGGGTGATTAAGCAGGGATTGTGTCAAGTACAAGCTTGTTTAATAAAGTGGGATGGGAAAAGATTTTCAGTACTCTTAGGGTCTTGCCTCTGCTGTGATAGAAAATGCATACATATGGGTTTGCCAGGACACTTTAGTAAAGAAAAAAAAAGCCCCAGCCCTTGGGAGCTGGGAACAAAGGTGTCTGAGCCCTTTGACCTAGGCAAGGCTTGAAGTTGCAACGTGAGCTAGGGGAAGGGAGTGGAGGCTCTGTTCCTGCTATCCATCACAGACAGACTTGTGTGGGATCATGCGAGACCCGCAAGGCACATGGGTGTGTTTGGGATGGGGTGGGTGTAATTGGAGTGTGCAGGTACTTAGACTTCACTGCAGGAGAAAGGTTGGGAAACTGAGCACACGTACCATGTGATTGGGATGACTTCTCTGGGATGTCCTTGGTGCAATGCCCTAGGGCAAGGGAGCTTCCCTGTTTTTCCATGGGTCCAAAGCAATGCACTATCTTGAAAGGCAGCAGGGAGAGCTGCCAAGTCGGAACAAATGAGCCAGCAGGTACTGAGTTAATATCTCTGCCTCCACATTCCCCAGGGACCAGTGTGCACCAACTTGGGTCTCAAGCCTGGCCAGCGCCTCACTGTCAAGGGGAAAATTGCACCAAATGCCAAGAGGTAAGTTGTGCTGTGCTGTCCAGGCACGGCCAAGGCACTGCACTGAGGGGTGAGCAAGAGGAGTCTGTCCCTTGGGTAGGAGAGGAGAAGGGGTTAACACCAGCAGTGCTTCCCAGTGAGTCATCACCTAATGCACATTGCAGACACAGTACTGCCAAGGGGCTAAGCCGAAGCAGATGTGAAGTTCCAGCTGCACACCCTGGCAGTGACCACATCCTCTCTAGTGCAGGGTAAAGGAAATGGAAGCTTTGGTTCGAGACCGTCTGCTGAGCCACATCCTCTCCCCTGCACGAAGATGGCCCAGGAGCAGGGACACTGTTAGGGTGCCCCAGTAGAGTTGTCTCTCACATGCTGGTGGGGAAGGAAGGAGGAAAGGTGGTGAGCAGGCATGTGTGCCTAGGTGGAAATGTTCCCCTAAATGTGCAGGAATCGGGGTGGCTGGGTTTCCCAGCAAAGTCTCTGCAGCAGCCCCCAGCCCTTGTGCAGGCCTGTGGCTGGTGGGGCCTCTCTGCAGGTAAGGTGGAGCCTGTAGCCGCTGTTCTAGCACTAGCAGTGTTCCAGGAAACATGTCCCAGCTCTTCCCAGTGCCCTTTGAAGTTTGATACTGTCTGAGCGAAGCCTCCCAGGCTTTCTCTTGCCAAATAATATGCCTCTTCTCATCTGGGTAAGAGGCCTGAAGGCAAGGTGGACACTGGGCTAGGAAGCTTTCTCCCGCTGCTGTTGCAGATACTTTGGGATAGCTAATGACATGGTAATTAATTCAGCTGCCTGCAGGATGGGGAGAAGACAGTGGCTGTCAGGCAGGATACAGCACCAGCTAACTGTTCAGGGCTGAAAGGAAATCTATGGAAAGCAACTGACTCCTTGGGAATTGGTTTGGGTGTAGGATAACTGTTCAGGGCTCTCTGCGCTGAACCATTCTCTTGTTAAAAGATTTGAGGAAACCAAGTAGTGTCTCTCCCAGGGATCGCACTCTGGAGCCTATCACCCCAGGGAAGGAAAGTACCCCTTACTGCCACAGCACCATCTTTTTAAGGAAGCTGTATAGTTTAGCAAAGGGTTTCTCTTGGGTTACCCTCGGCTGGGCTTGATGAAACAGACCCAGAGATGTTTGTGGTAATGAGAAACATGCTACCATATTACTGATTTTTAAATTTGGGGGGGTCTTTTTGGGCATTTTTGTTAGCTGTATTGATGTCTTTTTTTTTTTTTTTTTTCTCTTCAGCTTTGTGATGAAGGCTGGGAAAGATGCTACCCTCCTCGGACTTCACTTCAACCCCCGTTTTGATGCTCATGGTGACGTGAACACCATTGTGTGCAACTCAAAGAAGGTGGAAGAGTGGGGTGCAGAGCACAGGGAGACTGTCTTCCCTTTCCAGAAAGGGGGAACAGTAGAGGTGAGGCATGCATATAGATATATATGTATATGTACTCTCTGTACATGCTCTGGTGAAGGGAAGGTGTTTGGCATGGGACATCCAGCTGCAGGGGCTGTCTCAGGGCTGTCTGTACAGGAGGTGGCTGGCTTCTCCTGCTTGGCCAGTGCCACCACTCAGAGCTATGAGCAGTCATGGAGGGTGGGGATCAAATGTGCAAGCTCCATCTGGCTCAACGACATTACTATTGAAAAGAACAGGGAATGGGTATCTCCTGGGAGACCAGAATAGCACTCCTGCTGTTAATGAACAGGTTATTCTACTGAGACTGTTCATCCTGCAACAGAGGGTGGCACAGCAATGCTGCAGAGGGAAGAGGCTTGAGGAAGCTTTCTCTGACTTTTCCATTTGTCTTGCAGATCACTTTTGGTGTCAACCAAAATGATGTGACAGTCCACCTGCCAGGCCACCAGTTCACATTCCCTAACCGGCTTGCTCTCCCTGTCTTTGACTACTTTGATACACAAGGGGACTTCACACTCCAGTCCCTCAGCTGGGAGTAACTTCCTCTGACACCTCCATCTCAAAGATACAGAAAAAGCAATCAATAAACAAGAGTTTTCGTCTACTAAGTCTCAAAATTTAATCTGCTTAATACTGCAAGTCCACATGGGTTGGGCACCTTGCTGGGAGTGGGTGGATGAGGGTAGCCAATTTTGCTTGAGTATCATAAGTGGATGCAGTTGTCCCAGCCTTGGGCCTTGAAAGTCATGGATGGAGAAAAGGGTGAGGGTTAAAAGCTTGGAAAGACAGAAGGTTAAAAGTCCAAGGAGAGTCTCAGGAGGAGGCATTGGGGCTAATTGTCACTAGTGGGGAGAATGAAAGGGTCTCTTAGGTAAAGTCACCTATTACTGAGGTCTAGACCGACACTTTACACTGCCTGAGTAAAATGGGTTGATTTAAATTTATCTCTGCCTAAACTAAGCATCCCTGGCTGGTCTCAGAGAGCATGGAGTTGCTGTGCTCAGTGAGCCTAGTGGGGCATGGAGTGAAGGGAAAGTCCGCAACTGTGCTAGCTTTAGCTGCACCCTTCTGTAAAGGCTGGTCCTACTCCTATGTCTTCTTGGGATATCTTGCTGTTGTATGGAGATAGCAGTAGAAAAGCTGCCTTGCTGGGTGTGACAGCATATGTAGACAGCTCCTCATGCACATCTTTTCTTCCAATAACTGCAGAAGCACAAATAGTGTTGTGCTGTGGCACATGAGGGCAGTAACCTGGAGGGGTCTGGTTTTATTCTACCCTGTGTGCTTTGCCTGATCCATCCAGAGCTGGGAGAAGGAGCAGTGTCTGGCTGGGGTGTGGGATGCTAAGGATGTGTGCACTATGCTTCTGTTACCACTTTACTTGGCTCAAATAAGCCTGAGCACTTTTCAGTCTAAACTGAGGCTAGATTCTGAGGAGTCTGAGGCAGTCAGGCATGTTTGACGTTACTGCATAGCTGTCTCGCGGCCTCTTTCATGTAATGCTACCTTGGCAGCAATGACTGGTGTTCTTGGGCATGCTGTGCCTGGTAAGTGGGATCTGCCCTTTCCACAGTCCACAGCAGTTACGAGGTAGGTCTGGGATGAAAAGACCCAACCTTTGGGTTCTCACTTCCAGGCCTGACCATGAGCAACACAAAGCACTAACAATCTGATATCCTACAGGACTGCCTGCAGGCCTGGCTGGGCTAATTCCTCACCTTAAATTCCTCACCTTAAGCAGTTGCAGAGCAGGTGGAGAACAGGGACTTTCCCCTATAGCAGTAGCACCTCCTGTTCATACTTCATAATTCATGTGGCTCTGCCAGGTTCTGTGTCCTAGGTACCCATGGAGAGGGAGGCTGGGCTGCTAAGAATTGTGGGGCTGAGAAGCAAGAGAGATAAGATGAGAGCTGAGCTGAAAGGCAGGAACACTTGAGGTGTACAAGCAATTTGAGGTTCTGCAGCTGGATCTCTCTTGAAGTCCTGTGTTTCCCAGAGCCAGTCTGCTCTGGATGATTACATCACACTCTTTTTAGGGCTACATCTATTATAGTAAACATCTCACATTGCCACGCTGTGCATAGGCATGGCTGGGGGACAGCATAGCTTGGGGACTCTTCCTATGGGGTGATAGGGATGAAGCCATCCTTTCTGGAGAAAAGAAGGTTTAGCTGTATGGAAGTGACCTGTGCTAGGCTAGATGGCCTCAAGGCAAGAGACCTGGCCCAATTTACACAGTGGTGTTGACACAGTCTGGCAGACTGGGGTACCTTTGGTAGGCCAGAGAGTTGGGAATTTCCTCAGTTACAGCAGGGCCATGGTGCTGGTGACAGTACCATGAGCTGCAATGATGGACATAAAGTAGAGCTCTCTCCTTGCAGCTTCCTCTGTTGGGCTGATCTTGAAAGCTGAGCAAATGTGCTGGCCTCCCTGAGCTGTGCTTCAGGGGAATCTCCCAACGCCTCTTAACTGCACTTGGCAGTCTTTCTTTAGAAAGATTCTTCAAAGAATTTTTTGTGAAGGGTTGTTGAAGAAAGCTGAGTGTTGGCTTTACCACGAAAGTATGAACCTTAGTGAGGTCTTTCTGCTAGGGTGGCTGCTGCTTGAAGTGACTCACTGTTCTTGTGAAATCTATGACTCACTGTGGTCCTGACTTTGTTATGGTTTGGCCCGTTGCTAGTGAGGAGATGAGGGGCGGCAAAGGTTCCCCAGCTGTATAATTTAGACATATCATAGCTGACTGCTCCCTTCCACCCACTCCCTGGGCTTGTGCAAGGTGCAGGCTGGCATACGAGGGCTGAAGGACCTGAGGATGGAGTCAGGATCCCCAAGACAAGCACTCTCCACGCCCTGCTGAGCAGGATGAGCAGCCGTGAAAAAGGGAAAGCACTGCAACAACAATGATGGAAGACACTGCATGCTGGCAGGGAAGGTGATGCACTTTTATTTCTCAACCTGACCCCAGCCAAAGGCTAGATGTTCCCAACCTGCTTATCCCTCACCTTCCCTCACAGACCCCGACAACTCCCTGAAAGCCAGGGGGATGCTGTGGCTTCCCACAGCCTGCTGAGACGGTGCTGCAGGCTGTGCCATGCCCATCCTACTGTGGCCAAGCTGCCGGCGGTAGCTGCTGGTGAGCAGGGTGTAGAGGAAGGGGTTGACACAGCTGTTGCCATAGGCCAGGCAGGTGACACCGAAGTTGAGGTAGGCCTGGGCGGTGGGGCCAATGCCCAGCCCCTCTTCCTGGTACAGCCTGGCCAGCTGCCAGGCCCAGAAGGGGAGGAAGCAGGCCCAGTAGGCCACCACAATGGCAGAGATCCTGGACAGGAGCTGCCGCGCAGGGGCCCGGCCGGCTACCGGCAGCCCCAGGCCCCAGGCTGAGGAGCGGTATGCCTGGGCCAGGCGGGTGTAGACGATACCCAGCACCACGCCAGGTGCCAGGACACTGGTGGTGAACAGCACTGTCAGGTAGAGCCGGAAAGCTGATGGTGTCCAGGTGGAGATGCAGATGCGCTTGTGGGGGCCGTCCCCCTCCCGCAGCTGTGTCATCACCATCATGGGGGCCGTAAGCAGGAGCGAGAGGAGCCAGAGGATGGCACTGGCCAGTTTGCGGTAAGCATTGCTGGCCTGCCTGGCCCGCAGAGGCTTGGCCACTGCCCAGTACCTCTCCAGGCTCATGGCGGTCAGGAGGAAGATGCTGGCATGCATGGTGAGGAGGTCCAGGCTGAGCAAAAGCCTGCAACCCACATCCCCGAAGAACCAGTCATGAGCAAAGTAGGTGCAAACCACAAAGGGGATGGTGGAGAGGTACAGGAGGTCAGCCAGGGCAAGGTTGATCATGTAGACTCCCAAGGAGCCTGCTGAGCAGCCCACCACCCTGCCGGAGGCCACCGCCACTGTGTAGATGTTCCCCACCATCCCAGTGAGGCACATGACCAGAAGCACTGCGCCCAGTGGCCCCGTGACCAGGCTGTCCCCTCCCGGGACACTACTGTCATCACCCCCACCACTGCTTTCCTCCAAGTAACTGCCACCCTTGGGATCCTCTCCAGGCCTCGGGCTGATGAAGTAAGGGTTGTAAGACATCTTTGGGTAAGGTGAGCAAGAGCAAATCAAGCTTTCAGGGACCTGTTCCTTGCTTCTGCCTTCCCCCCTTGCTGTACAGAACACGTCTAGCTTTAACAGCAAAGCAGTCAAGGGAAGAATGGGAAGAGTTCATCAGGCATAGACAGGGTGCTCCAGAGAAGTCTATTCCTCACCTCCAGCTGCCCAGTCCATTTTGCTGATCTTGTTTATCACAAGCTCGGTCCAGTTGTCTTCCTTAACCATGAAAGGGCCAAGAAAGGGACACTGCCCTTCCCTTCAAGACAAAAAGGTGCAAGATAACCTCTGCCAGCCAGGAGAAAATGTCTCTTTTCTTCACCAGCTCCTCATTTGTTATTTCTCCAGAGCTTGCTGGGTCCACGGAAACAAGTAGACTTGGTGAACAAGTGGATTTCTGCTTTCAAGTCAGTGTCGTCTCTGCTCAGACAAACTCTGGAGAGGTGGGCTCTGTCCTGCTGAACCAACCCCCTGAGAGGTGCCTTGACCACTGCATGGAGGAATGTCTGACTCACAGCTTCACACACCAGTGTGAATGCAGTCCCAATTTATACTGGGCTTTTAGCCACTAGCTGAGGAGCTCTACTGACTCCCTCCTCTTTCTGGCAAAAATGCTTTCTTCCCTCGTACCGTCCTGCATCTTTCTCCTGCTCCCTCTTCCTTCTTATTCTTGTTTCCCTTTCTTTTTCCCATTTCCTCTTGCACAGTTGTCCTTATGTGAGAGGAGATAACTGAAAGACAAGACTCTGTAATATGGCAAGGAGCAGGGAGAGCATCATGCTGTGGCTTTGGAAGGGAAAAAAAGGCCAGCCCTGGAAGTGCAATAGGCAGGGAGCAGCCACACAGCTCTCCTTGGCCCCTAGCCAAGCCAGATTGAGAGAGCTTGTCCCTCACTCCCTCCCAAGGATGTCAGGGCCCTTTGAGGTGTGAATGTTGTCCCCAGCTTGCAAGCAGGCCCACCAGATGGTAGGACATCTCACGTTTCCTGTCCTGGCTCCTTTTTATCCTTGTCTTCCAGTCAGCAGCAAGCTCCTAAAGACTCAAAAGGCTGGATATTTTAGACCCGGTCGGCCTTTCCTTCCTCTCCAGAAAGACCATCTTCCTTCTCTAAGCTTTCCCCCTCCTTCCCTCAAAGCCCTGGGACCTGCTGTCTCACCTCCGAGCAGGGAGCAGAAGCATTAGGTAGGAAGCACCACCTTCTAGCGAGACATCATCACATGACACCGATGCCCGATGCTCTTTCCTTGCCCACATCCGAGCCTCGTTGTCTCAGGGAAGACACAGTGGGACAGAATTTGCAGAGCAGAGACAGATGCATCATACTAAGTGTACTCTGCTGTTAGTTCACAGGGGGTTTCAGGCCACTCCAGCCACTCTCTTTTGCATTACCAGTGTATTATCTTCATTGTGGCTGAGTCAAATGTCTCTGCTCATCTCCAGCAGTGATAATTCAGCAGCATACAGGAGAAGGAAGCATCCCATCGGTACTCCCCTCACTGTGCTATGACCTTTGGTTCTTAGGAAAATCATGCTACAAACTAGGAGAGGTCAGCAAACTGCAGTGAAAATACACTTTTAGGTGAATATTCCCATTGTACTGTGGGAGCAGGATGAGTGATGCTGCTTCTCATCCAGGAGGCTGATGCTCCCAACAGATTGTGGTGGTCTCAGCACAGAGGGGTCCCCAGAGAAGCAGAGGAGCACCATGACTTTGCCCATTTGGCTCTGATGGAAATAATCACAGTCCACATGCCCTGGGAAACACAATTAATAGCTATGGCTTTTTGCTCTGATTGTCTGTGTTTTTTTCCATGAAACAACCTCATAACTTAGCAGTTAGCTGGTCAGCTGGTTTAGGAATTTAAAATAAATTACAATGGGATTTTTTATCTATTTCCTTAGGAGCTAATTAAAATTCTGGTTATCTCATTAATTCCAGACAGCTCCCCTTAACACAAGATACCTTCTCTCATACTGCCTGCGTAAAACTGCAAACACATCAGATACTACAGTCACCAGCAGAACTCAGCTGATCCCTCCAGCATGTGAAACACAGCTCTCCCAAGAGAGCTTTAAGAAATGAGCTTTAAGACATGAATCATGGGTTGATTTAGTGTTTTGGGCTGTTACTAATAGAACACGAACATACAGACTTTCCCTGTTACACTACTGCATACAATGATATGCATGTGTGATACATAAGATAAATATATGTAATGTGTAGGTCCAAATGAAAGTGCCAGGCCTTTGACGTACAGGGAATGAGGGAGCAGAGATTCACGTATATTCAGGCATCAACCCCTAGGCTCTAGTAGAGACAACAGACTCTGAACCCTATACACGCTGTCACCAGCTCTCTGCAGGACCCAAACTCTCTCCATTGGTTTGACTAGGGACTCAAGTTTGGCACCTGATCTTCAGTTCCATGAATATCCCTCACAGTATGTTCCCTGGGCAGTATTCCACCTCCCATCACTTTTTGTTATGTGTGCACACACATGTTATACACATACCCAAATGCATACCCATATTATTTTTGAGACAATCTCTTAATCTTCTCTGTAGCAGTTGGAGGAAGGTCTGCACACAAATGTGGTCTGAAGAAGCTTTCAAAACCATACATGGCGCACAGGGAAACAGGCCTTATATTTGGCTGTTAGGTTACATCTTTTAAGTGACCTTTCTCAACCACAGCACTAAGTGATCCAATATCTGGATGTTTCACATCTCTGTCACCAGTAAAAATGACAAATCTTTTGAAGGAACAGGGTCTCTTAGTCCAGCAGCCCTGCTACCCGCAGGGGGGCCTGGCTCCAGCCAGGCAGCTGTCTTCTTGCATAAGGTGGGTGGCTGTCTGCAGTGTTGATAGGTCCCATGTCCAACATAGTAAGTGCCAAAGTTTTCAAGGCCCGACTGACAGGCAAGGCCTGTCAGCATCCAATCAGATCACAGCAAATTAACAGGGACAGGTTGTATTGAGCATTCAGGCTCACAAAGTCTTGCACTTGAAAAGAAGCAGCTTAACTGGGCCCTCAAAACAAAGTGGATATTCTATAGGGGCAAAAGTGCTTCAAAGGGTGCTCCAAGAGCACTGTGTTTCTCTGATGTCAGTCTCCTCTCCTCTCCTGACAGACACCCAACAGGACCAGGTAGAGTCAAGTCATAGCAAGGTTCCTGCATGGCTTCCTAGGATTTAAACTTGAAGTAGGCTTCAACTGTAGTAAAGAAAAAGGTAGTGCATTAGGGCAATACCCTGAACTGGAGTGGCAGGAGGGGAAGGAAACAGCATCCAGGCACTTACTTGCATATTCTTGTGGTGTCATGGCCTGGTTGATGACGCTAGTGAAGGCTCTGATCCACTCCAGCTGATCAGTCTCTGTCTCGCAGGTGAAGAGGTATTCCCGGTCAGGGGTGACAATGGTGATGCCATAGTGCCAAGAGAAGTTGCCCTGTGTCCCTGAAGGCAATCCCTTCTGGACACTGTATCCATTCTCTCTGCTGCCCACAAATACCTCACCCTTAGCAAATGCATCCTGCATATCAGGAGGGAAAGACAGTGATTTATGGAATCCCAGAAGAACAAGGGAATAATTACAACGCACCTAAGAACAGGAGAAGAGTGTGTGAGGACCATGGATGTAGCAGCAAAAAGTTTTGGAGGTGGTCAGGGGATTCATAAAAGTAGTGAGTCTTAGCTCCAAGGCAGTAGTGAAAAGCTAAAAATAAGGGCATAGATCTCAAGAGGTCTGAGAGAGGAACTGCTGCTCCTGTGTCTCTATGTCACCTGCCCCACCACCACTTTACACTGCTGCCCACTCTGTTCCCATTGTTTGCAGGCAGTGGCACAAACACGGAAAGTATGTGATGAACCAACTGGGATAGAAAGGGGAAGACCAGCAGTCCATTCATAGCAGCTGGGAAACATGCAAGCCACCCTTACAGCAGAGCAAAGACTCTGGTTGCACTTTGACCCTGCCCTCAGCACCGTTGCCTGCAGCTGCTCAGCGGTCACATCTCCCTCTCACCAAAGGATCCTTGAAGTACATGAGCCTGCGGTGATCCAGCGTGAACCAGCGCTTCTTAAAAGCCTCTCTCTGCTGTGAAGGGAAGAGGTGACGTATGTGAGGGGACAGTGCCCTCTGGTGCGAGCAGTGCGAATGGACACGCCAAATTCATCCCAACCACTTGAAGCAAGCCCCTGCCTTCACAGCAACCTCCTCCTCGCCCTTTCTGAGCTGAGAGTGGAAGTCAGTATTGGGTTTTTCAGTCCCAGCTGCTGTCCCCAACTCCTGAAGTGCGATGAAGGACCCCAGAGTTGAGACAGGAGAAATCTGGTCGCTAAATACCTGTAAGGTCACGCACACACAGACACATGCAGAGAGATCTGTCGCTCTGGGAGAAAGCAGGGACTCTGGCTTCATCTACTTTCACATGTGTCCTTCCCCTTCCTTTTATTCTCCCCTCCCTTGGTGCACACATACTGTTCCCACGGGTGTCTAAAGAGTCAGGGGGGAATGGGGAAACAGCAGGAGAAAAACATTGAAGTAGAGAAAGCCAGTGGCACTCTGGCAGGCCCCTGTTAGATTTTTTCTACCGTAGCTGCTCACCTTGGGACCAGTCTTCTCCATGTATCCCTCCTTTAAGAAGTTTCTTGTCAGACGATTTTTAATCTGACAAAAAGGCAAGAGTAACATTCACTTAGCCATGCTTCTTTGCTATTCATTTCCTCCCCTGCCCTTCTATTCCACCAAATTCAGTCACCTTCTAAATTTGTATTTCCCAAACTGCCTAGCTAGGCGTCACTTCTGCCTCCAAAATGCCCAGAAACAGCAGAGAACAGCTATTTTCTTATCACCACAGGCCTTTTAAACACACCTTCTCATCCCTCTATCTTTACACTGCAATTTCCACTTCTGTACCTGGGGTTATAATAGTAACTAATGAGCTCTTTTATCATATAAGCAGCGGGAGACTCAGCACTGCGCTCCAGTGCTGCCTTACCTCATTATCGCTGGCAATGGGAAATGCTACCTTCAGATAATGGAACTGCACAGAGCGAATGGCGTTGAACCAGTCCACTACCTCCTGAGAATGGAACAGGACAGGACAGAAAGCTGAGCCAGAGCAACAGTGAGCCAGCTAAATCCACCCTGCTGCACGCAGCCCTATGTTAGCTACAAACACGGTCAGCTCTCTCTCCATAGCTTCTCCCTCACATGCACACAGCCAGCACAGCTGCCCTGTTCCCCACATGCACAGGCAGCACATCTTCTGTAGAACTCCTCCCACACAAACCAACTCAAGACAGTGCTCCTGCCCTGCTCCCTGCAGCAAAACTCTCTCACAGATACACAAACACAGAACCCCCACCCTATTACCTACAGCAACTCACACTCACACACCCCATCCTACCCATGCTTCATACTATTTAATATCAGCAGCTCCTTAAAGCACCTCAATGGCTTTGCAGTGTTTGATGCTAAAAACAGATACCTTTCCACTTTCATGGTAGACAAATATATTCCGGGTCTTGTTGTCTTTGACATAGGTGATCTGCAGGCCGTTGGGATTCCCAATCTTCTCTGGCTGGAACATAGCATTGATGACATCTATTTTAACATTGATTTTGGGTTCTTTGGCCTGAAAACAGAATGGCATTGATCATGCGTGAGCAATCCTAGAAGGAAAGAGACATGTTACTTAGTGGGGTAAGGCAGGGTCAGAGGCCTGACCAAGTTGGAGGACCTTGTACTTGGCCTTTTTAAACCTTCTGAGGTGCATATAGGCCCACTTCTTCAGCTTGTCCAGGTCCCTCTGGATGGCATGTCCCGCTCCTCCTGATGCGGAGCTATTCCCTCCTTTGTCACAGCATATTAGCTCTTGTCCCATTAATTTCAGGGAGATGAATGAGCAGAAAAGTAGCCCTCCTCAAAACCAACCAGAGAACAAGTTTTTGCCAACTTGGCTCGCAACAACATGAGGTTGGTTCCATGGATGGTGCAGGAGTACACATCCAGGCAAATGGATAGGAATGAAGTGAAGGATCAGTCCTTTTCTCAGCAGTGAGGGAAGCACAAAGGGAGAACATGAGGAAATGTCACCCTGAGAGGAGGAAGGGGACCCTTCTCCTCAGTGACATGTTTTGTTATCATCCCTGAGCTGGGATGAGCAAGACAACCTCAGAAACATGTGTAGGAAATCAGAACATCTCTGTGACCCCACTGCACTGGGTGGAGTACACACTGAGGTGGGAGTTGACGGCCATACTCACATCCTGCTTGGTGAAATACTTCAGACATCCCTCTCTCTCAGACAAGAGGAACTTGCGGGGTAGGAACTGCCCGTTGTCTCGACCTCGCTTCCAGAGGATGCCTTCCTTCACCCCTTGGAGCAGAAAAGCCACTTTTAATAGCATCCCCCCACAGGCAAGGTAGGCATCAGAGAGCTGCATGCAGCCTGGGCTCCCAGCCACACCTCTGGGATAAAGTACATGATGAACTATTGCTGAGAACAAGCACTTAATATGTCTCACTACTGACTTACAACTAAAGATGGTGGTGTCTCTGGGTTTGCAGTGCCGATAAACACTCACCAAAGGACATTTCCAGCTTCCTCCCACCTCCTAGTCCTGCTCCCACTACTATCTCTGACAGAGTGAGAGGTGTCTCCTGTGAACACTAGAGTCCTGGCCCATCTGATGTGGGACCAGAACTCTTCCCACTTGACTCTGCAGGGTCTTGGGCTCCAGTGCCCTTTGTCACAGGACTGGCAGTGACATTTCAAAGACAACTGCCATGGTTAGAGGGGGTGGCATGCAGCAGGACAGAAATTCCCTATAATAGAGGTCTGTCTCCACCAAGACATCAAATGCCTCTGAAAAATGCCAGCTGGTAATATCAGGCTTTTAAGAATTCTGTGGCAGTGCCAATCTATGCTGCCCACAATTTAACCCCCCCAAACAATACCCTGTAAGTACCAGTTGGGGTCTCAGGAGTACTTGTGGGATTTGCAACACTGACACCTCATGATGCTCAGAAGTTTCCAGCAAAGGCAGCAGGCAGGATATTTTGGTGCTGTGCTCTGCTCTTACCATCAGAATATGGCAGCTGTTTTCCCGCCTCAGTGAATTCTTTGCGTTCATATTTGGCCCGTATCCACTGTTCTCTCAGTACTCTATGGAGAGAGGTGACAGGTAGCTCAGAAACAAACTACAAGAACTAGAGGAACAGATAATTGCCCTTCCCCCTTTTCTTCTGTATGCAGCAACTTACTGGCAGTCATGGTAGGTTGGCTGGTAATAGTAAATAGGGATGTGAGCCTCATATATGGCTTTAGTCACAGCATTCCCGTGCTTGGCCAGAAACTGCAGAGTTAGACAGAGAGTTAGTGCCTTGCCTTTGATGCAGACTCGTGTTGGACCTTTTTCTTTCCTGATCCACTACAGAGCTAGATGCACATCAAACTCTAACAGAGCATTCTCTTTCCCCTCCATTGCAACATCCCAGCAGTCTGGCTACAGGAACGTGGGTCTCAAAGGTCTCATCTACTCTCAGATGTTACACTTGTTGCACCTGAACCAACAGAGTGCCATAAATGTCACTTCCGTGAGGCTGGGTGCACACACGTTCAGTGGATTTGCTACCATGTCCCACATCTCCCAGAGAGTTCAACAACAGCTCCGCAATGCCATCTGGAAGGACATTCCAAACTTCTTTGGTCCTCTTCCAAAGAGGAAAAAGATACAGATTATTTTCTTTGGATCTCCAGAAAATATTTTCAATCCCCTGAAGATTAGTGAGTTGAGGGGGCTGTAATGGGGAGAAGTCAAGTTCCCATAAATGCCATTTATCTCAAGAGATCATATTATATTTGGAAACTCTTCTCAGACCATGGAAATGCCCAAGATTTTCCCCTTGAATCAAGAGGTGATATTGAGCCTGAATGGTCTTGGCAAGAGGAAAATGAGTAATCTGGAGCAACAAGGACCCTAAGCCTTAGCAAGATTACATTGCAAGAGCTCTGCATTTGCCATAAAGTAACAGGACATAGGGAGACACATAAGGCAAATGCATCCTCCCTCTCTCAGTGGGTTGTGGGGAGTTATCCCTGATTGACTATCAGGAACATAAGTAGAAAAGGCACAGATTAAATCAGATCACATTCCAGCTCTGTGAGGAATTCTTCCAGGACACTAAGAGTATAGCCTAGTCCCAAACCACCTGACATATCAATGGGGATAAAGATCTCACCTGCACCTGAGCATCATCCCAGTGGTCCATCTTCAGGGATTTGACTTTGCTGATGCTAGGGATGTTGCGGTGAATTCCTGAACAGTTCAGACATATAAAGACACCCAAAGTAGAGGATGCCCAGTCAGGATCTGAGAATATAAAAAAAAGATATGACTAGAAGTGGTGAATTTTCCTGGGAGATATGCCTCACCTGAGAATGTAGTCCTGAGAAACAGAGAGTTGAGTGACCACATTTGCATCTGAGCTGATTAATTAACAACCAAGGCACGGATCCCAGTCAGAAAAAACACAGCTATTAGTTCCTTATGCCCCGTTTCAACCATTTTGTCTGAATCTTTATTGACCTATATTTTGAAAAACTCCGAAGTGCTCCATGAGCTCCCTTAGTGTAAAGGATCACTCAGATGAAAATGAAACCACCTCTGGGAAAAGGCTCCAGGAGCTGTTTAGGGTATCACAGCAAACCCCTATCAGTACTTAGCTCAGGAAGTGGAAAACAACCTTGAATCTAACATTTTCCTGGAAGAATTTAATAAGGTAAAAAGGTACTAATTTGCCCAGTCTTAATTTGGCTTGGGTGACTCCACGTGCCCCTTTTGGGGGTGTATGATGGGTGTTTGTAGCAGCATTTGTAGGACCTCAAACTGGGTACCCTTCTGAGAGGGCAGCCCTTCAGCAAATGAAATCTCCTAGGCAACTGTGGCAGGTTGTCAGTTCAGAGCTGAGTCATGGTGGAGACAATGCCCTCCTGAATCATTTCTACTTTCTGGAGCAGTTAGGATTTCACTGGGAGCTTTCCTGTCAGGTCCTGACTGGGCATGACCTGGATTTGCATTTGAGATTTGACGTGACTACAACCCACAGTGCTGCAGCTATGCAGCCCCTGCTTATCTGGCACTCCTACAACCCTGTCCTTTCCACCAGCACTGTGGCAGCATCTCCTTCCTCCTTCCCTGCCAACTCACCTCCAGTGAGAGGAAACGAATATGCAGAGCAATGCCTCCCTTTTCTCTCCACCCCAGGCTCCCGTGCACTCTAGATAGCCAGCACCAAGTGGCTGCCAGAGATCAGCCCCACCTCCTTGCTTCCAACTTTTCTCCAGCATCCTTTGGGGACTCACCTGGCTTCCCGCAGTCTGCGCACAAAGAGTTCTCTGCTCTTCTCCACACTTCCTTCAGGGCCTTAATGCTCCGCTCGTTTCCTCCAGCCATCACCTCCAAATGCTATCCCTCCAGGCAGGGCAGGACAGGGCCAGGAGGGCAGCTGCCTGTGCCTTATGCACTTGCAGGCCAATCCACTGTGTTGCCCAAGAGAGAAGGAGCTGCCAGAGAGACAAGCTCTGGCAGACAGAGGGAAAAGGGGAAAGCAAGAGAAGCCTAAGGTTAAGGTTAATGGAAAGGGTACAGAGGCCTGTCAGTGCACCTGAGCCGGCTGAGCACAGGCAGGGGCAAAGAGACTGGAGGCTGAAGTGCACCCAGACTGTGAGGAGGAGGAGGAGACCTGCCCCATGGGCGTGGAGGGAAGTGCAGCAATTAACCACAGAACTGGTTTTTCCGCATTTCTGCTGGTGAAAGGACAGGCCAGGAAAAGAGTGCAAGCAGCAAGCAAGCTGATAAAGGAAAGCTGGCTTTGGACAAGCGGCCACCAGGCTGTGACAGCACTCACGTCAGGACTCGTGTCAGGACTCGTCATGCTCTGTGGGCTGGGAGGGGTTGGCTTTGGCTTCCCCCGCAGTACTTCAGGAGCTTCCACCAAAATCAGCTGGCCACCACACAGGCATTACACCCATTTTTGAGGCAAGAACAGGGGGGCAATAAAGGTTCAGAAGTTCAGCCAATGTCACTCTAAGCCATCAGCCAAGAACGTGGCAGTCTTGATGCCCTCACCAACTTGTGTCAGTACCTCTCTCCACCACTACAGAAACCATGGCTGTCCAGCCTAATCCTGCAACTGGGACACTCGGCATCAGAGCCAAGACCTGTCTCCACCATTGCCTTTCCCAGCTAAGAGGAGCAGAACATGGTCCACTAACACCAAGCAATGACAATAGCTTGAAATAAACACTCAGAACTTTATTGAAGAATGCTCAGTTGAAGAACTGCAGATGTTAACTGCTCGGAAGAGTGATATTTATTAAAGAGATGTAGATGTAAAACACTCTGGAGTGTCAGAACGAGTCTCGGGGTCTGATATCAGTGCTACACTGGCATGTCCGCACAAGGCAGTGGCACAGAATCTTTTGCTGGGAGGGAGCTGAAGAGAAGTGGAGCTGGAACCTCCCATGCCTGAAGCAACGCCGTCCACCCAGGCTGGATGCTAGGGCCGGGCAGCGGCGTCTGCGCGGCCCGTGCTGTTGGCTGCTCGGTCCCGCCCGAGCCGGGGGCGGGCGGACAGAACGCCGGCCGTTCCGGCGGCGGCGGAAGGGGCGGGCGGCGGTGGCAGCGTGGGGCCGCCATGGGCCGCAAGAAGAACAAGAAGGGTCCGGGCGGCCGCGAGGGGCGGCTGGTGGTGACTTTCGACGAGGAGCGGCGGAGGTGAGGCCGGACGGGCGGGAGAGCGGGAGGCGGGGAGCGGAGAAGGAGAAAGGGAAGGCATCTCCCGGTCGCTAAAAGCTGGGGGGGTACTGTGTTGCGGCAGGGAGTACCTGACCGGCTTCCACAAGCGGAAGGTGGAGCGGAGGAAGGCGGCGCTGGAGGAGATCAAACGGAAGCTGAAGGAGGAGCAGAGGAAAATGAAAGAAGAGGTGGGAAAAGGGCCGTGTTCCCCCTCCCCTCCCGCCGTGCCGGGCTGTGAACGGGGCCGGAGGGGCGGCCGAGGCGCCGCATGACCTGTTTCCATTCCTCAGCGGCACCAGGAGTACCTGAAGATGCTGAGCGAGAGGGAGGAGGCGCTCGGTACGTGCTGGGCCCTCGGTGGGGAGGGAGCTGGACGCCCGTGGTCCGGCAGCCTCGGCTGGGTGATGAGGGCTGGAGCAAGGGTGTTCGCACCCTGTCCCTCAACAAAAGCTGCTCGGTCCTGTCATGTCCCCCAGGGAAGCGGGGCAGCGAACTGACTGGTGACCCCACAGTCCTCTGGACCAGAAGACCAGGGGGTCAGGTGGGTTGTACAGAAAGGAAGGAGCAGGAGGACATCTCCAAGGTGTCATCAGGTCCCCTCAGTGGGGAGAAGGAGCTTACCCTACAAGCTTGCAGTGCCAAGTTCCTCTGTCCTTTATGCCTGCATGCAAAGGCTGGGTGTCTCCCCCATCCAGCACGGGTGCAGCAGGAACAAGTGAGTGTATTTCGTTGAAAGTTGGGCACTTGGCAGTGCAGAATTTCTTCTCTCCCCAGATGAGGCTGATGAACTGGAACACTTGGTGACGTCCCGGACGGAGTCTGTGAACATTGACCACCCAAACCACATCGTAACAGTGACCACCATCAGTGACCTGGATCTCTCAGGGGCACGCCAGCTGGGACTGACCACTCCCGTGGTAAAGCCTCTTGCTGCTTCTCTGTATCAGCCGTCCACATTCTTGGGGCTGGTTAGGTAGGGCTAGTACCTTATATTTGTTTCATAGAGACTCCCAGGTACTAATTGACTTGCTTTTTAATCTTCATGATTTGTGGATGGATTTGAACTATTTGGGGAAGTATTTGTGTTTACATTTGTAAGGTCATCTTCTAACCTGAAAATCCACTCAAAGAGGTCTTGATAGTAATTTAAGTAAAAAGCTGAGACCTTTAGTTCATAGTTTAAACTTCAATTGCATAACCGTTAAGATCATGCTGAAGTTTTTGGATCTTAGGGTGGATTCCTGTAGGGCATCTCACTGGTTGTGCCTTTCTGAAGGATTGCAATAGGAAACCTTGAGACTTGGACAGCAAGGGACGTGGAGAATTAAAAAATCTTCATCTGTGACTAGATGGCTCACAAAACAGGATGAAACCAAGAAGGCAGTGGAAATTCCAGAATCACAAAACTGCTTTCTTTTTAAGGGAAAAAGTGATGGATCAGAAGAAGAGAAAGGGGAAGAGGTGGTCAACAAGCCTGTAAGAACAATGCCTAAGAAGTCCAGAAACCCATTCCTGTCTGACAAGTATGTCTAGATTCCTTCAGGCCCTTGCTGTTCGGCTCCGGGCGCTGATCCGGAGATGTTCCGTTCCGGGATGCGCGGTGTGGCCGCAGGAGGGGTGCGGTGCTGCCGGGGCGGGGCCGGCAGAGGGCGCTGGCGGAGCGCAGTCCGCACGCCCCGGTCCCGTCCCGCGGCTCCGCTGACGGCGCAGGAGGAGGAGGAGGGTGGGCTTCGGCCTCGCCTCTTACCTAGTCCCTTGTCACGGCACATTCCGCAGCGTGCAGAGCTTGTCTCTAGGGTTGAAGGTCAAAAGATCCTAAAGCTGAAAGCTTTGGCGTTCTCCGCGTTTTTTAATATCCAGGTTTTGCTGCTACTTTGTGGGGGTGGAGAACTACTTAACTCTGAGGTGTCTGGGCAGCCCAATGCTCACAAAATTAATTTTGGTTGTTACCGCACATGGAAACTTGTGGGTTTCCTGCACAGCTTGGAGTTCTCTGGGCATCCATTCCTGCTGGGCCACACAGGGCTCTCCTGCTATTGTTGTGGTGTGGCCTTGCTACTGCAGGCTTTAGCCCCCAAACAATTTTCTCTTTCTACCCTGCACAGAATCTCTTCTCTCACTGCCACGCTGCACATGCACAGCCAGAAAAAGACGAAAGGAAAGAGATCCCAACGTAGGCAAGGCCCACGCAAGAAAATGCAGAAGTCCAGCACAGGGCGAACCACCAAGACTCAGCGACGGAGGTTGACAGGCAAAATGGGCCGTGACCAAGATTAACAGAGAAACTAGTGTTCAGATCACCATCTGGGACAGTGCTGCACATCTGGCCTGCTGCTCTTTGGGACCCTGTCACTGTGGGCAAGCACCTTGTTTACTTGGCGTTCTGACTAGCAGTGAGCCCAGTTCAGCCTTTCTGTAACCTCCTGAGCACTGGCCGGGGTGACTAGACACTCTACCCATTTATTTCTGCAGTGATCTCCAGCTAAGTGTCTGGGTGCCGCAGAGTCTGCAAAAACTTCTGCTGAAGGTCACGTTCTCTTTTTGGCATAACCCCTCTGTCCTTGGGCCTCCCCTTTCAGAGCTGATATTTGGCTTTATCAAAGAAGAGCATCTGGGGCAGAGTGCAACAGGGACATCATCATCAGGGCAATTTGAGAGACTTGGAAGAGCTCTGCTTCCACTCCTGCAACAGTGCTCTGGCATTTCTGCTGTGCAGTAAATCCTTTTTCCATGGAGACATGGTGTCACCTTGTCTCGTGTGTTTCTTCACCACACACACAGTGCCACACCTGAATGCAGGGGTGCTTTTTGTTTGGTACTTGTGCCAGGTGAAACTGAGTAACTTTGTGAATAAATTTGAAGTCATTTTGCTAAGAAACAAAAAATCTGTTACTTATTTGAAGCATAACAGGAGCTGTGCTAACTTTCCAGTACCAGCTGGAAAGGGGGGGATAATTCCTGGTGCTTAAAGGATATTGAAATCCACTGGTGCTTGGAAAATGGAATAGCTAGGAGCTATTTCTGTGGTAAGGCAGAGCCAGCCAGAGCAGGACTGGCTCATTCCATTGTCTGCTGAATATGCCGATTGTAACTGAGATAGCTCAGAGGAGTATGAAATGCCCTAATGCCCTTGCTGTATGTGTGTGGCCCTCTGTGGGGTGGGAGTGACAGAGACTGCCCTTGCCCTTTATTTCAGGGCTGCTCCAGTTATTGGCAGTTAATTCCCTTTCTTTTCAGGACCTCGGTGTATGTTTCTTAGTGTGGTTGCCTCCAGCAGGGGGAAAAAAAGCTTTGCATGTTTGGGATTGAGGGATACTGGTGGCAAAACTGAGTGAATCCTGTGAGGAAGAGAGTGAGCCCAGGCAGCATGCTGGCCTCTGTCCTGGAGTATCTATGGGAAATAGCCATTCTGCCTCTGTCACCAGGCCTCTTCCCATGGTATATGTGCACTGGCAAGGAAATGACAAAGAAAGAAAAGGCCTGTGTATCCAAAACCCACACCAAAAAAATTTGCAACCCAGCAATGGGCAAGTAAATAGATTCCTCATGCCAGAAGTGGGAGGGAAAAGAGTAAACCAGTGCCTGAGGTTGCATGGAGGAACATCAGAACAATGCTGATGGCCACCAGCCGCTAAAGTGACTGGCACAAGCCTGATGTCTCTGTCCATCATTTCTTGGAGTGTGTGCACACAGAGCAATTCTCCAGGGTGCGTTGAGGACGAGGGTATGATCTCCACACCGACAGCAGCAACACAAGTTCTGCTGGAGGGAGGGTTCTGGAAGGAATTGGGTGACACGTGCTTGTGGTAAGGAATGGGGTCCTTTTGCACTTCCCTTTCCCTTCTGAAGAAGGTAGGTGCTGGGGAAGTGGACACTTATCTCTGGTGCCTTGAATGCTTGGATTTGGAGTCCCATCCTGGGCTGGGTTCTTGGGTACTAACACTGAATAAACTCAGTCACATCATTAAAATGTGTGTGTGGTTTTCTCACTCCCAAAACAGTTCTCAAATGCTGCCTTAAAGGCCATTCCAGAAAGGTCACACATTAAATACCATGACATTACCTATCTATCTGTCTCACCTGGGGTAACATGTTGGGTGTTTCAGAGCTACAAAAACACAACTTGGGCAAGGCCAAAGGTGTCATGCTGGACTGGATCTCATCCAAAATGTCCAAGATATCCCATATGTGGAGCATAAACTATTTCTTGTTCTGATTTGGGAGTTACATGCTCTAGAGCATTCTGTGGTTGTTGAGTTTGAGAGGGGTGGAGGAGTGAAGGAGAGTGAAGTTCTGTTTGGAGAGGTGTACCACATCAAGGGGACTGCAGCTCAGAGCTGGAGGACAGGATGACACCCTCGATCTGGATCGTAGAGCAGCTTTCCCTTCTCTCCAGGACATAGTGCCTTGCGGAGTGACTGTGGACAGAAGATGACCTGCACTTCCCTACACAAGGAGTTTGCTCTGGAGCCAGGATAACCACTGTACAGGAAGTGCACTGGCTGTCTGTTTGTGAAATCTGCTGGAGTGTGGAATGTGGGTCGGCTGCCTTCCCCAGCCTGTAGGCAGTGTGGCATGGTAGCTGGGACAGAGCTGGATGACCTCATTGTGTTCCAGATGAGATGTTAAGGGTGACTTCAGTTTTTGTCATTTTGCTGCCAGGTGATTTGGAAGAATCTCATTTTTAGTTTGCTATTTCCCTGGCCTAGCAACGTCTTTGAGCCTTTCTCAAGTGTCAGCTGAAATTTCCAACAGCCTTTTCCATGCTCTGAAATCTTACAGCTCCTGCTGGAAGATGAGTTTTCAAATTAAAAAAAAAAAAAAAAAAAAAGGAGTATGGAAAAATTGAGAACAGAACTGTTAAATCCTATACAGCATTAACCATCATGATTGTCACTACACTATTGATTTCTTCACTTGATCGATTAAAGCTTTATTTTGTAATGTAAATTACTGATTCAGCCCTAGCCTGCTGTTTTTGTTACGCACAGGGTGTACAGTCAGGCTACCCCAGGATATATTGAATTGAGGATATGAGTTTCCACACACAAGTTAGTGAGCTAAGTGTTTGCCAGTTTGCCAGACACATCATAGTTCATACCAGACTCTGGCTTTAAATTCTTGTTTGCTGCTTCTCCTTGTTTTCAAGACAGATTTGAGCATTTTGGAGGTTTTTCCGTGCCCTAGGTGCTCACAAACAAGTTCAAGCTGTTCAGGAGGAGGCCACTTCCAAATGTAAGGTACTTGCAAAAATCAACATGCTAGTGCAGCTGCTGCTCCGTAAAGAAAAAGCAGACACCAGCAGCTCCCCGTGAGCTCCCTTTTCCACAGGCTTTTCACGTGACAGCTAGGTGGCAGCTAGGTGATAGCTAGATGACAGCTAGGTCACGTCAGGCACCTGCGCATTGCTGTGTGTGTGCCCCAGGCTCACACAGAGATGCAGGGCTTTGACATGGGCTGTCACACTGGGGCTGCCATGCATGATGGCTCTCGCTGGCTAGACTGCAATTCTGCACACATGCACACACAAAAATGTAATTGGGATTACAGAGGATCAAAACCCGACTGGGAGCCGAAAAGGTCAGACAGTTGGGGCAAAATTGGAGTGCAGCAAAAGAGGAATGGTTGCAGCGTGTACATGAGCTCTGTGATAATCAGTGCACTGTATTTATTGCTCTTGTAGCATATCAAGCTCAAGGCTGTATGCACTACAGTCACACTGCTGCTTCCAGCATTGTGTTCCAGAAATGAACTCAGGGAAAAAAATCACTGGGAGAGTGACAAGAACTCTTGAGAACTGAAAGGGAGCTGAATAGCGGGTTGTGTGAAGTAGGTAGGTTTGAAGAGTGGATTGCAATCCGTCCTCAATTAATAAACAAAAATTGAAATTGAATCTTTTTTAACACTCACCAGGATCAGGAAGAGAAGGAATTTGAATTGTTGCAGAAGCAATGGAGGACGGATGTTAAAGGTGTTCCAATAGAAATAGCAAGGGTCAAGCAGGGCTTGTGCTTGGCAGGTAAAGCCCAGGTTAGACAAACCTCTCTGAGAAGTGCTGTGGGTAGGCATGACCTCCTGTTGGAGCTGCGCTGGGACACGGTGGCGTTTCGCTGTCTCAGTGCTTGCGGACAAGTCCGCTGTTTGGCACCTGTTTCGGACTCGGGCTGGTTAACTCCTGGGACGCTGCCTCCGGGGAAACACTTGTGTAGACTCCTCGGCAGGCGGTGGGGCGGTCCCTGGGGAGCTGCAGCCGAGGGCAAGGCTGGCGGATGAGCCGCAGCCCGGTGCCCTGTCCCCAGGCCCAGCCTCCCCCCGGGCCCGGCCGGGTCGATCGCCCGCCCGCTGCCACCGACACGTGGGTGCCCGAGCCGTGGGCGCCGCGGCCGCGCGCCGCCGCCGGCCACTCAGGGGGCGATATTCAAATCACTGCGCGGTGGCAGCCAGTGACAGGGGAGGGGCGGGGCCTCGCTCCCCGCGGTTCCCACGGCCGGCTTCATTGAGGGGGGAGCTCGGCGGGCGGCGAGGTGCTGGGAGCCGTGGGGAAGCTGAGGTACTGGGGGCACTGGGAGGCACTGGGAGCGCTGAGCGTGGCTGGCTGCATGCCAGAGACCCTGGGGATCACAGCATTATCCTGGCAGTAGGCCCCAGGCGATGTGGGGAGCAATGATTTGCCCGTCAGGCTGTGGGGTGTACCAGGGACTCCAGCTATGGGTGGCAGTCCACGGGCAGTGGTGGGTAGCGATGTTGGGGTGTCTCGTGCTGCATCCCTGGCAGGAGAGTGCTTAGGCTCCTGTCTAGCATTTCGTGTGAACAAGTGAAGAAAACATGCCCCAGTGTGAGGGGGCAGGCTGCAGGGCTGGCACTAGTGCAACTTACAGTACTGCGAGTGAGTGTTCTGACAAACAAAAATTATAGCTTGTTTTTTGGCATTGACATTTGGCCTTAGTCGTTTTGGGGAGCAGCCATAGCCTTGATCTGCTGCTATGACTCAAGTGTCCATGTTTAGGGCAGCAGTGGCACATTCACATCTCGGATGTTGGACTGATTTCCTGCCTCCTCCAGGAAAATTAGGCAGAACCCTCCCAGCTCAGATCACATCCTCAGATCCAAGGACTCACTCTCAAACTCTGCAGGACAGAGGAGGTGATGCTTGCAAAAAACCAGAAGTGTGGAGCCCAGCTGTTTTGCTAGCAAATCTTGTTGGCCTTCACAGTTTTGCAACTGACTGCCCTACAGGTCTCAGAAATTTTAGTGGGATTAACAAGTTTAGGAAGAGTCTCAGTGGGTTTCCAAATTTCCTAAGGTGCTTAGAGCCATTCCTTTATGAGCAACATAATTAAGAAGAAAGGTTTCCTTCTTGTGTCTTTTAAGAGAACTTAAAGGAAGAAAATTCCCCTCAAACAAATTAGCATGACATGCATCGTTCCGTGTGTTTGCAAGGACTCCCAAACTGGGGTGTCAGTAGTCATTTCAGGGTGCAGTGCTCCCTTCTAAAAGAGGTCCCTGTTAGAGCACACTCTTTTATTATCTGTATTTATATGGATCATCTTGTACCTGGGTTCCCTTTGATTCCAGTATTGACAGCTGAGACCAGCAAACTTCAGTCTGGGAATAACATTCCTGCTTCCACAGGAGCCTGAGGCTGGGGGACCCTAAGCTCTGGTCTTCTGCTGCTGTTTCTTCCTCCTTTATCTCCTGGCTGGCTCCTGCCAGCAGCCCATCAGCCAAAGATCTTCATCCCTGCTATGCACAATGTCTGGTTCAGTGGATGACGTGCCTTGCATGAACTTTGAAGCCAACATATTTGCAAAGAGCCTGTGCCAGCACTGTTTCCGAACCGCAGGGGCTCACCAGCATGCTATCCAGGTGAGCTCCTCCATCCCTCCTGGAGGCTATGGATACTTCGTTAAGGACTGCTTTGTTCTATACAGGGACTCCAGCTGCCTTTGTAGAGATGGAAATCCCTAAGACAAAAGCTCAGCCAGGATTTCTAGATGTCTTGAGGGGGGAAAAGCTGCTTGGGGAGAGAGTCTTTCCAGCATAGGAATCCTTCATTTAACTGCGCCCAGGCCAAAGCTGGGAGCCAAGCTTAGCAGGGAAGTGCTGGACACTGGGTACTAGGGGCTTGATAAACCCTAGGAGGGAAAGCAGGAGTGTCACAGATGCAAAGCTACGAGGAAGGAAGTGAAGACTGGCAGAGCAGGGACCCACCCTGTATTAACCTCTGCTTGGTGCCTGCTGACATTTACAGCCTTGCCTCACCTTAAACATGGTCCTGGTCGATTCCCTGTGGCCTCAGCTTTGGCTTAGGGCCAGAGATCAGTCCTGTTCCTGAGGCAGCTTCAGCAAGCTGTTCCCAGAGGGGAAGGCAGGAGAGGGATAAACCTCATGGGATTTTGGGCTCCAGGTACCTCAACCCAACATGCTCCTTTGGGACAGGGCTGGATGCCTCAGCTACTTGGCTGTCTCTGACTGGGCAACAGCTGGTTTCATGTTCACAGAGGGTTTCGTGTTGTTTGACGTCCTCCAGGAGCGACTGGCCAGGGATGATAAAATAGTAATGAGCCTCCCTCTCTCTTTCTCGCCCTCTCCCCCTCTCCTCCTGGCCTTGGGCCCTCTAAGGTTACCTCAGCCCTTCACCCTCGATCTGCTCAGAGCTGTCACCTCTGAGCGAATCCTGGTGCGGGGAGACGCTGGAGGGAAGGCAGCGCAGACAGCCAGCTCCCTAGAGCCTCCCCCACTGCTGCTCGTAAGCCCTGCAGGTAACAGGGGCCAGGGAGGATGCCGAGATGCCTGCAAGCCCTGACAGAGAGAGGCCGAGGCTGGGACTAGAGCCTTTTCTGCAAAAATCTTCCTTCCTCTTGGCTCTGTTTCTTCTCCCTGAGCTATCCTGCTGGTGAAGGAGAGCAGCTACCAGCAGCATCAGTGCCAACATGGCAGGGCACTTTCCCTGAGCCCTCATCCACATATGCAGTCTCTGCGATGTCTGCAGCATTCAGCATCAAATAGGAGCGTGCTGGGCCTCTCTGGCCTCTTGACGTAGGAGAAAAATCTCAACTGTGGGCTGGGAGAGATATCAAGAGCCCTGGAGGCCAGGCTGCTCTCGGAGGAAGTAGAAGAAGCAGACATTTCCAAAGGGCAGCCTTCATCTTCATCCTTGACACAGTGACAGCACCACTGCACCCCCTTCTTCCTCGCAGGAGCATGCCACGGAGGTCGCAGGGCGCGATGCCTGCAGCGGCGCAGAGCCGGGAGAGCCCTGGGATGCCCTCCATATTTTAGCCCCGCAGTGCGAGGTGTACGTGTGTGTGGGCCCAGTGGATGGCACAGAGCGGTGAGTACCAGCCAGGAGCCGTGCTGCTCCAACAATCCCCTTCGGTGGGAGGAATGGAGGAGGGGGAGTGGGAAGCCAAGCAGGGGAAAATCAAATGCCTTTTCCTTGATGCACGCTGGTCCCTGGGAAAAAGGACTGAGAAACCCCCATGCCATGCCCTCTAACCATTCCTCTTGGCTGTTCCAGGAGAGATCAGGGGGCCCCTGAGAGAGTCTCTTTCATCCTCACTCCCTCTAGAGCAAGGCTGGTGGTCCCAGGATGGGCTCTGCCCATCCGGTAGAGAGTAAGCCAGTGTGGCTTGGACTGCCAGTGCTGTCACTCGCCCCTGAGCTCTGCGGGCTGTGCTGACCACCAGCTGTCCTCTCTCCCTGCCCCACAGCTGGCACGAGAGCAGGCGATATCCCCCACTCAGCCCCGGAGCTGAGGGTGAGCACAGAGAAACTGGCACCGACCCCAGCGCCTGTGCTGAAGCCAACTCCACGCTTGCCAGGGTGAGATGGGGATCTCTTGTGCTTTGGGTTATTTTGGTCTCCCCAGCCGCCTTGGCCCTTCAATGCCACTTTTACTGGGCACGTTCAGCGGGTTCCTGGGCACACAGACACGTTGAATTTGCACCTTTGGCTTTCCTGCCTTGGAGATGGAAAAAGGAGCCTATCATGAGCAGAGAGGTGGATTGGATTATCCTTATGTGTCTCTTAAAACTTGAGCTATTCCATGAGTCTAAGATCCTGAGATGCAAGGGGGGATCAGCTGAGACTCTCAGTCGGCAAAAAGGAGGTTCTCGCTGTAAAGAGCTCATGAGATTTGTTCTTGGATTCTCCCATGTGGACTTCCCTATGTTGTTTCTTGCCATTGTTGGTCTGGGGTCATCTTATACTCACGCAGCTCCTCTTCTGGTTCCTTTTTGCCAGCAGCTTTGGGCTGAATGGGCTGTAATTTCTCATATATATCCTTACCTCCTTCCAGCCCACAAAAGCTACTGGTCCCCATTGCAGAGATCTGCCCTATCTTGTCTCCCAGGAAGGGGAAATGACCCGGTTGTGGGACAACACTTTGGGATCAGGCAAACGGGACATGATGAGCTACTTGGGCCATAAGGAGGAGGTGCGGCCACAAGCCCCACAGGCAGACAGACCCAGGTGGGCTCAGCCTGTTCCCTCTGGATCCTGGGTGAGAACTGATGCCCAGAGCTCTAGCAAAGAAATCTGTCCTCTGAAAGCAGGTACTCTTGGTTTGCTCCTGTGTGAGATCCTAGTTCTGGTTTGCTTTCCACCCAGGGGGCTCTGAAGTTCACAACAGGTCTCTATTCAGATTTAGCATCTCTTTATCCAATTCTGGTCCCAGGAAGTGTTTAACACCTCTGTGGGTGCCATGTAAGAGTCCATCTCTGTGTGTGCTGACCATCAGCTGTGGGTGTCTCGGGTGTTCTCTGTCTGCATGGTTTGGCATGCCCTCGGCTCGCAGTGCTGTGTTCCAGTGCTCCCACCCTGCCTCGAGGGAGTCTGGGTTTTATCTCTGCCCTCCTGGACCATTTCTAGCTCTCCTCCGAAGACCTGCTTTGCCGTGGACGTGGTGGCATCCCGCGTCGCTCGTGCCTCCCCCAGTAACGGCCTTCTCCCCGTCCCAGAGCACCGTCCTGCCAGCCAGAAGCCTGAGGAGAGCTGGCCAAAGCACCGAAAAACTGACCCTCCCTGGGCATCCACCCTGCCGCGTGCCCCAGCTGGCTCTCTGCTGGCCCGCAGTGACCCGCTGGGTGGCAGTGGGCACCTCACTGGCCCACGGGTTCGGGAGTCCCACGGGCACTCCGGCGGTGGGAGTGCAGAGGGGCGGCACGGGCTGGAGAGGCAGGAGTACACGGTGCTGGCAGACCTGCCCAAGCCCAAGCGCCTCAGCCAGCGGGATGCTGTTGACCGCTATGGTTCCCGGACACTCAGCCCTGGCCGAGTGGAGGTGGAGAGGATATTTGGATGCGAACGCAGGTGAGAAGCAATGGGACTCCACAGTGGCCAGAGAGGGGATTGACCCTCCCTGCTGTCAGGGATCCCCACCTCCGAATTGCTGTGCATCAGAGGGAAGGCAGGGCTGGATGGCAGAGCTCAGTTTTCAGCTGTGCTTAAATTTCCCTCAAAGCAAGGGTTGGGTTTAGGCTCAGCACCTCCCAACCTGGGGAGCCTCCTCCATTGAGGCACACAGACAGCTGAGGCTGTTGGAAAGGTGGAGCTAAGCTGCACAGCTGGAAGGGAGCAGCCCACCTTCCTCATCCTCATAGCACCTGGAAGCTGCAGGATGTGCTGCAGAGCAGGGCTCCCCACAGGAAGGGGGAAGGAAAGAGGTGTTCCACTGTCCCAGTGTCAGTAGCTCCCCAGGGATTCAGAATCCCTGTGTAGTGTAGGAGCCACTCAGGAAAGGATGGGGGATGCCAAAAAGTACCCAGTAGCTGTTTAGACTTTAGCTGGAGAAGCAAGAGATGCACCAGCATGGTGGCACAGGGCAGGAGAGAACATAAACAGGGACTGTGGAAGTATCCTGGGTAAGTGGGTGGGATGTGAAGATGGAGGGAAGCTTGAGGAGTAGTGTGAAGAAGACATGGTGGAGGCAGCAGGACATGAAAGCTGAGGTGGTTGATGGGGACAGGGAAAGGCTACGGCACACTCAGTTTCTGGGGCAGGTGGAGGTCTGTGGGGTCAGGCTAAGGTGGAGCTAGGTTTGCAGGAGCTCTGCTTCCAAGCTGAGCAGGTTGGCAGCTGCACCAACTGTGTGTGCCCACAGGAAATCAGAGACGCTGGAGGCCTTCCAGGCTTTGGAGGAGGGCCGTGTGGACCGGCTTGATGGCAAGACACCGGTGCCACCCAGCAAAGGCCACCTATTTCGGAGACGGTCCAGTCCCAGCCTGCCCAGGGAGGTGAGGCCTGGCTGCACGGCAGGACCTCAGCCCAACTCTCCAAGCTGAGTTGCTTTTTCCTGCCACATTTTCCTCTGTTTCTGCCATGTGCTTGTCTCTTTCATTCCCCTTCTCCCTCTTCCCTCTAATCCCAGCTCTCCCTCTGTCATGGACTGGAACCCTTGGGTCTTAAATTTCAGCAGCCCTTTCACCCTTTGGGTGCAAGAGGCTTCTCGACAGTACGGGCTGGCTCCATGCACAGCGATTCAACTCCTCTTTGGGGAACCATTTAACCAAATGACCTGCCAGCCCTAATCCCATCTTGTTCTGCTCATCGGTACTTTTTTTTAAGAGGACTCTCTGCTCTCTCTCCCTATGACCCAGGGTCAGCGACTCTCCTGGCACCTTGAGCAGCGCAGCAGAGACCCCAGGGAGCCCCTGCGTTCCCCCAGCCCAGCGCGGCACCCCGAGAAGGCCAGCAGGAAGCGGGGGGACTCCCCATGCCCTGCCAGCCCTGGCTGGCTGCTGGAGAGAGGCAGCCGGAGCCCACGCTCCACAAGCCCAGCCCGCAGGTCGGAGAGGAGGGTAGGGGAGCCTGTGAACCCTCCCTGTCACACTGAGAAGAGCTGGAGAAGCCGAGGGGAGCCTGCCCGCCCCCCAAACTTGGAGAGGGGCCGAGCCACCTGGCAAGCAGGCGGTATAAGGCAAGCACTGGAGAAGAAGAGCCGAGGGGATTCCCTGCACCCCACAGGTGCTGGAAAGGGCTCAGATAACAGCAGGCTGAGCAGGGCAGGACCACCACCACGGTCTCCCAGTCCTGGGAGACGTACAGAGAGCACAAGGAAAAGCCAAAAGGAGATCTCCCCTCCCAGCTTGGTGCGGGGGACAGAGAGGCAACGGGTGAAGCCAGGGGAGCGGCTGCACCTTGCAGGGCCCAGGAAGCCATCTGAATGCAGCTGGCAGAGCCTCCGGGAAAAGCTGGTATCCTCCCATGCTGGAAAGGGCACCAGCAGTGACTGGAAAGGCCGAGGCAAGCCCCTGCGCCCCATGAGCCCAACACGACCACTGGAGAAGGACTGGAGGGGCCGGGGGGATGTCCATCAAGCACAAGTGTGGGAGAAGGACTGGAAGCGCCAAGAGATGCCCGTGTGCCATGCAGATGTGATGCATCAGCTGGAGAGGGACTGGAAAAACCCCACTAGATGTCTGGATGTAAGACTACGGTCGGATGACAGCTGGAAAAGGCCTGACAGTCCAGCACAGCATCTGGAAGAGGACGGGAAGGGTCCCGAGCCCACCCAAGACACACACAACCCAGAGAAGCCATTGGAAAGTGACTGGGGGAGCCAGAGTCTTCTCATTTACAATGTGAGTAGGGCAGGAGCCAGAGGTGATGGGGACCCTGCAAGGCCTAAAGCTGGCAAGCACAGACTGGGTGGGTCCCCTGGGTTGCAACTCTGTGCGCCCTGATTCCCTTGGATCCTCTGCTTCTCCAGGGGAGCTGTACTGCCTGCCTGGCACTGGGAGGAGGGAAGATGCTTCCTTCCCTGGCCCATGCCAGGAGATGGATGCTCGGATCTGGGAAACAGAGGTAAGGACTCAATGGCTTCAGCTCCTGCTTTCTCCCCTGCAGCCCCAGCTGGGTGGAAGCACCTTCCTGCCACAAAGCAGCACTGGCTCCCCAGGAAGCCTGCAGCCACATCTGAATGCCAGTAAGAAGCGCAACAAGGTAGGGGCCAGGCCCTGGGATTGTGAGGAAGGGCAGCTGCCCTTCTCTGGGGGTCACTGTGGGCAGGACCTAGGTCTCCAGCACTTGATCTGAGCAGGCTCAGCATAGCGCTGCCTTCTCATGACATCTTGGACGCCATGCTGACTGACATTCCCACTCATTTTGTCCTTCACCCATTTCTCAAGTGGAGAAACAGGCACAGAGCCTCTTTGTAAAGCCAGAGAAGGGTGAGCAGTAAACCAGGGACTAAAATGGCAGCGTAGCTGCTTTCCTTTGCTTTATTATTGGCCAGTGCTATAATGGCACCAAGGGTTTTACAGGGATGAAGTGGGCTTTAGTGGCGCGAAAGAAGATAGCGTAAACTGTGTTGGCGTTCCTGCAATACCAGAAATGGCATGAGAGCTGCTTTGGAGGGCTGCAGAAAGCATCCCGGGCACCCATGTAGCTGGCAGCTGCACACAGGTTCCTGCCTCTGTGCCCCTCTGTGTGCATCAGTCTTCTTGGCTAGGTTGTCTTCTGCCAGGACCTGGCTTTGTTCTTTATACAAGGACAAACTGCAGCCAGGAAAGAGGCTGTCAAAGGTCTCTGAAACTTGAAACGGGTGACATCCTTCCCCTCACTTCCCTGCCTCAGGCCAGAGAGGAGCCCAAAGTCCTGAACTCACCCTGTACAACCGAGCCAAATCACCCCACCTGTGCCAGGTTTCTTCAGTACTGAGCTCTGGCACCTTCCCTTTCCCTTGCATCAGGAAGCATCACCTCGGTGTGATTCCACAGTAGAGCCTGGCATTTTGTGATGCGCAGCTCCCCCCCCCTTTTCCTTTGGGACCCTCTCTAGCAATTCCCTTTCCTGAGGCCAGCTGGCTTGGTTTTCCAAGGGTACCAGGAGCCTCCACACGACCTCCTACCACCCCTGCCAAGAGCTCAGAGGCGCTCATTTGGGAGAGTCGTTGGATAAAACCGAGCAGCCCCAGGAGCCAAGGCAAGGACCCCATTGTGTGCACTGCTGAAAATCCCTGCCTGCGAAAAATTCCAGCCTGAGAACAAACCCTGTCTGGGTAAGGGCTGGGCTCCCGGCGGTCCCTTCCCGGGGCAGCAGCGGCTCAGCCCGTCTCACCCAGGGCTTCACCTTTCCCGGGTCAGCGGGGTGGAAAATAGACACGGCTCAACCCCAGCATCGCCCCCGTCCCGTCCCGAACCCAACGCTCCGGGGCCACCGCCCCTTTCCGTGCGGACCGGCGACCTCGCCCGTCCCGGCGGCTCCATTGGCTGCGGGCGGCCGGGGCGGTGGCGGCGGCTGCCATTGGCCTGCCAGGGCCCTCCCAGGAAGTTCTGGGGGGAGGAAAGAAAAGTTTTTTGGGGTGGTTTTCTTTTCCCCCGCTCCTTTCCTTTTCCTTTTTTTTTTTTTTTTAAAAAGCGAAAAGGAAAGAGCCGAGCGGGGAGCGCGGGGCGGGCGGCGGAGCGGGCATGGTGGGGCCGCGGAAGCCGCCCGGCCGCTGAAGCCGCCCCGCCGCCCTGGCTGC